>JACXGM010012957.1:0-16135 GCA_016801145.1 Umbra pygmaea
TTCAGGATTATTGACAGGGAGAAACACACAAGAAACTAATGAGATTCAAAAAGGGAGGGACTTGAAGTGACGTTTTCATAAATACTAGGGAGAGGAAAAAAAGGTTGGAAGAAGCCGACGGACGAGAGTGCAGTTAGAAAAGCGAGTAAGGAAAAGACAGTTTGGGTGAGGAGCGCAGGACCGTAAAGCGCCCCTTGCTTTTGTGCTGGAAATGAAAATAGGCGGAAGACAGGAGTTATAGGCCTAAATGCGGATTAAATATATGGGCGGTCTTCCACTGAAATCGAATAGAGAGAGTACTTCCTTATTTTTCTCCCGTTTCAATCCAGCAATTTTGAAAAACCACGGCATAGGGGCCAAAAGTTTAGGCTACCGCTCATGACCAGAATATAGTTGAAAAGCCTAGACTTAACATTTGTTTTATAGGGTATGGGCTGAAGCCACATGCATAGCATTTACAGCACAATGATAACTAGCTATACATTTTCCTTAATTTTCTTCAGCCGCTTTTAATAGCTAAATGAATGCTATAACGTCTTAAAATTGTTTTCGACATTTTGTTGACATTTCTTTTAACATTGCTTCGTTTTCTATTCAAGACTATCCTAATTTGGTTGCATAACCTTTGTATATCCATGAAAACATGTTTTTCTACTTCAGATACATTTGCATGGGTGTGAAATAAAGGATACAATGATGGGCGCACATACAGGCACTCAGTCTGCGAAACGTTTGGTAGACTATGGAAGAGGGGCTAATGAGGCCGGGGTTTTAGGACTAACCTGTAGCCTATTCATTATGAATAAAAGAACAGGGCCTTGGCAAATTTGTGCTGTTTTTTTCTGTCTGACATTTCTAAAGCACAAGAAAGAATGCTACCAATAAACTTTTAGACCGTTATTAACCCAATTCGACTGAAACATCTAATAATTATGAAGTATTAACACAAAACATAAAAACGAAAGAATTAACACAAAACATCAAACGTAATACAGTGGTAATGGAATAAAAACGTTTTAGGTTAAACATTTTAAAACATGTGACCAATACCAACCAAAAACATAGGCCTTCTATCAAAATATTTTTAGTCTGCTCATTGATGCATCAGCACATGGTCTACTGCGCATGGTCAATCGGGTCACGGTCAATTAAGAGTAGTCCTATCTACGTAGAAGGGAAGTAGCAGGCTAACACATCAAGTCCTTTTCTGGCGAATTGTCTAATGCAATATTAATGCCTGAATATGTGACTACCTTAAAATCAGATCACAGATGTTTTTTCCCATTTTCGTCGCAAAGCGATACAACATCAGGACTTGATAACAAGTGATTCCTCGTCTGCTTTGGTTTTCGCGCCACACATCAAATTCCAATCAGGGTCTCTCTGAAATCAGGCGCGGGACAAATATCAGTGTGTTCAAATACAATTAGCGGAGAAAAATGTGTACATTGCAATTTTCTTATAAACAACATTATATTCTGAAATCTGAAACATGACATTTATTGACATTTCTCTGGTTTAGCCTATAGACCTGAGGTTCATACAGTTATTTGATGGCCCTAAACTAGATGTCAGTATACATGAAAAATCAGTGTGAAAATATAAGCAGTTTATATATAGCTGACACTCACCTCTCACTTGGCTGCATTAGAAAGGACACTCTAGAGAGAGAAAAGAGCGAGAGGAGAGAGTGTGTGTGTTTGTGTGTTTGTGAGTGTGTGTGTTTGTGAGTTTGTGAGTGTGTGTGTTTGTGTGTTTGAATGTGCATTCAGTAGTCTTCAGTGGTAAAAAAAAATTCTGGTTGAAGCTATATTTGATTCAGTAATCCTTAAAAGGAGGTTTAATAAATCATAAATGTTTGTTCTAGCAAAACAAAATATGCAGGTGTTGTAACATAATTTATTGAAATATATGAAATAACATACTAGTTTTTGAGTGTGTCTTCCGCTCAGTTATCAAAATACTGTTAACAAAATAATAACATTGTCAGAATAACTACTGCATGCCAGAGATAAGGGCTCTGTAATGAACCTGTATTATCATCTTGCGTACAACAGACGCTTTATCCAGAATGACATACAGTAAGTACAGGGACATTGCCCTGGAGCAATTTAGAGTAAAGTGCCTTGCTCAAGGACACAACAACATTTGGCAAAGTCGAGAATTGAACCAGCAAACGTCCAACTACAAGCCTGACTCCCTAACCACTGTGCATTAACCTACCCAATGTTATACAATGATGGAATTTCTCAAGGAAGGAAGGAAGGAAGGAAGGAAGGAAGGAAGGAAGGAAGGAAGGAAGGAAGGAAGGAAGGAAGGAAGGAAGGAAGGAAGGAAGGAAAGTAGAAAAGAAAGAAAGAAAGAAAGAAGGAAGGGAAAAAAAAGAAAGAAAGAAGGAAAAAAAAGAAAGAAAGAAAGAATGAAGGAAGGAAATATAAGGTTGCTTTTGTTAGATAATGGTGTAGGCAGAATAGAAGAGGTGCCCCATGCTCCCAGCTCTACAAAACCTGGAGCCCACACAGACCAGACCACGTTTTCCTTTAGCTGCTTTGCCTCAGCAGGTAGCTCAGAGTTCACTAGGGTGTGGCATAGTATCACTTATCAATGGGGTAGCTGTTTCTGACGCTGTCCTTTAGAGTCTAATCTGAAACATGTTATCTAATACACTTTTGATTAATTACAGCTTACATATGCAAGTGAATTTGACTGTTGTGATTGGTACAACAGTAAGCAATTTATTCTGTTGTGATTATAGAGATGAGGTACAGAGAAATGTAAAAAAAAGTCTATAAGACAAAAATTCTCTCACATGTTCACTGCTTTATACAGCAATTCATGCTACCGTATCAGACAAGCCACTCATCCTTCCTAGATATTACAGTGGAAAGAGCAATTACAGTCCCCTTGGTGCTTACAGCCAACCTCAGGCTAGTCCTACATACATAAACTCTGTGTGCAAACAGTTAATTACCCACAATGCCTCTATATTCCCCACCGTGCAGGCTCTGGTCTCAATTAGCATATTATAGGGTCTGTCTACCCGCTTGTTTTCAGAGTAACAATATGTGCATTTTAAAGCTGTGTTTAATGGTAAGTACAGCTTGATTCATGCCAGATCCCCTCTGAGCTAGATGAATAAAACAATATGAAGTTTTCTCTCTTTAACAACTGGAACTTGGCATTTAACCTTTTTTTTTTGCATTTAGTCAATTGCAAATTTCCCCCATTGTATGGAGAGGCACTGCTAACAATTTGATATTTTCCAGTACAGTTCTGATCAATTATGACTAATGACATGGTTAACCACAATTATGTGTTTCTAATGGCTCCCTACATTGTGAAAAGGACAATAATGTGGAAATTGATTTGAAAATGTATTTGACTATGCAAATGTCCTTTTTTGATATTCATAATTTTCATAAAGGCAAATTGGACGAGAGAAATGTAACATTTTATAGGGCTGTTTTAAACCTAATTACTTCATATCCTCTGTCAGTGTCCAGTACAGACAGTAAAATAATGTTAGTTCGTGGCATACTTTCACAAGCATGTTTTTGTTTTACCAAATGCAAAATGACTTTTCCTATGACACAGTTTCTGTAGCAATCTTCCTATTATCGTTCTATTGTAGTTTGTATCTGTACATTAATTACACCCCAAATACACTGTCCTGAAGAAAACATCAGATAGTAATGAGCATGTACAGAGGTGAGAGGCATAATATGGGGATGGGTTCAAGCAACAGGTCAGGTGTAATAAATGACAACATACTGCTTGTGTATCTTCACCTCTTCCTCTGTAGCTATTGGCTGCTGAAAGCATATGACTGTCTCCAACCTATATAAAACAATGCATGGTGGGAACCACAGGGAAACTAACTGAACTCTCTCCTTCATCCAAAGCAAACAACAGGTTTTTCAGAAATGGATGTGATAGTCATTTATCAGATCACTGGCCTGACCAGGAGCTCCTTAACCATGGAACAGACTAGAATCAGAGCGGACAGGCCAGGAGCTACAGTACACAATCATGGCATGTGTTGGCTGTCCTCAAGGCCTGTGGTCATCTCCAGTGTGTCAGCCAAGGTACAGCAGCATACATCTGTCGGTCAGGAGAACCGTGTCAATACAGGTCAATGGTAGGTCAAAAATACAGCAGGTTTGTTCGGGGTATTATTGCAATTTTATGCTACGTTTGTTTGACGGGATAAACGAAAATCAAAAAACTATGGAGGGCTACTTGAACATTTCTTCCTTTTGTTAGCGCCGGCTAAATTAGATGATTCACACCCAGCGGATAGTGCTAGTCTTATGGTCTACAGTCAGAATATGACAGAGGGGTATTTGCAGGAGGGTGTTTCAAAAGTATAGTCCATAGAAATAGAATGGATAGAAAGGCCTTTGAACTGCTTGGCGTGGTCATTCGATTAGTACACAACAAAATGGCGATTGTTTTCAGTTGTCATGGTGACAACATGCGAATCGGTTTAATGCGAAAGTAGGCCACTAGATCTTTGCAATGGAATGGTACACATAAAAATGGCTGCCGCTCTGCCCATTCTGCTAAATTGATTTAAATTGGAATGGCCTTTCTATCCATTTTTGGTCTGGTGTTATAAAACATACGTGTAGTATTTGTAAAGGCACGTATACTGACAGCAGATCAGGTGTGGAACACTGGACATTAGTGCGAAGAAAAGTGACAGCGAACGTGGCATAACTTACTAATAATAACACAATTTTCACCAACAACAACATGAGAGCAATTGTTATTTTGACCTGGCTTTGTGTTTTGGACTGAGAGGAAGTACCACTTTTAGCGTGTTTTTGTATGTGTATTGTGTGTGTGTGTGTGTTTATGTGGGGTGGGGGGGCTTAGGCCAGAAACAGAAAGACCAGAAACAGTGTTTGAATGATATTCAGAAGAATGTCCCATAATTACACTGTACTGAGAGCAGTTTACCCTGTTTGTGGCTAGATTAAGTATGTATGTATGTTCTGAGATTTCCATTCAGCAGGGGGCTTATATAGGATATCTACCCATTGTCTGCACTGCACATTGGCATTGTCCTCCTACCACCCTTTCTCCTTCCTTTATGTGAGCATTGTGGAATTGTTTTCCAATCATATTTGTGTTGTGTATAGACTCACACAGTGAAGAGTAATGGTGCGCTGGCATTGATAGAGGCTGTAGAGCTCCAGAGTTGATTTTATACAGGTGCCCTTTGAATCGGACATACTGAGAAAATACAGACACCTCTTTGTTAAACAAAAATATTGAATAGACTCAGAGTTTGTGTACGCAGAATATTTAAAGGGGAAGTGCATTCAAAAACTTGATTTTCTTTTTTTATAAATACTGCCATACTATAACGCTGAACATTAACAGTGTGACATTGTAAAAATTAAGATAATGTCCTTTTAGTGTAAGAGTTGTATGAAAAGACAGCATGTATTGCTTGGGTTGTGTTTTGGTTTATGAGTTACTAGACCAATGACAAATAGTTTACCCTGGTCTCTGCCAATGAAAGCTACTTTACTTTCCTTTCTTTAATTAGGCTTGTCACTCAGATCATTCCTCAACAGTCCTGGCAAAAGTCTTGTGTGAGAAATTGCTTTTTGCTAAGAATAATCAATGAGGGGTACTTGTTTATTATATTTTCATGGGGTCGACTTACCATCGACATACTATTTTGAATTTGAGGAAATAATGATTCTGCTTTTTGTTAGTTGTGAAGAGCTGTTTGACAAAACACCTGAGATCATCCGGCGAGTGAATCAGCCTTCACACGTTTTGATCGATGTTGATCTGGTACATATCGGGATTTGTACTATTGACACGTCCATGCGCTAACCCTGCCTATAGAATTTGCTGCTGCCTCCACATATATTCTCTTCGTTATCTAATATCCGTCATTATTTCCATATCTGATACTTGGTATCCTGCACATTAACGGTTCTAGGTATCCCTGTGTATATACTGTATTATTTTGTTTTCAAATTTATCCAGACCAGGGTTATTATAATAATAATAATAATAATAATAATCCTTAGGAAAACAATAGGGTTCCACAGCCCTGCTGGAGCTGTGAACCGCGTTGCTTTGCAACGACGGTTCCCAGCCCCTTCGGGCTTGGACCCCTAATAATTATTATTATCATCTCATTACTACATATTGCAGCGCTAGGTATCTGGCACAAAATGACCTTCTTTCTTTGGATTCTCAGGTCATGGTGTCTTTTCCTATGGGCCACATCCATGGCTCTCAGGGCTGCAGAACCAGGCTTAAAGTTTCTGCTCAGTTGAATTCTTAGAAATTCTGTCACAGTCTTTTGTTTTGTCTTATTTTGTATTACTGTAGAAAAGTAGGAGAAAAGCGGAAAAGGTCACCTAGACTACTTTCATTTGAAATTATTTCCTAGAGAGTCGAAACAAGCCTGAAAACATTTGCACCGAATGCACTGCATCTTAGTGTGGTTAGCCATTAATGCATCATGTGGACACAATGAGTAAAACTCCTTTTTTTGTAGCACCAAGTCCGTCAGCTTGAGAGATACAGTTTGACTCGTGCCCATCGACGTGGGCCCTCCACAGGTCATGAGTCTCCGGTACGCCTATGGTTGGACCGGCCAAGCTCCAACTTGGTCTTTAGGTGAATGAGCATGCCTTTTCATACTTCTACACATATGACTTCCTTGTTGGCCGTACAGTGTGTGAAAAACCCCAGAAGGGCTGGGCGTGATTCTTAGGAGGAAGGCTTTGGACATGTTGCGATAAGACAGAGATGCCGTTGCAATTAGATTTCACAAATTTGAAATACAGAAAATATTGTTATTAATACTTTTCCTTATCACTGTAAAAAACAGTAAAAAGTACCGGTAACAAATAGACCAGTACCTTTTCTATTATTTTACCTATATTTCCTTCAAGAAAATAACAGAGCATACTTTATAAACACAGTAGATGTCCGTTAACATGCAGAGCGGATATTACTTTGTAACGGACATCTACTGTGTTAATAAAGTATTTTCTGTTATTGTCTTGAAGGAAATGTCTGTAAAATAATAGAACAATTACTGGCAGCAAATTACCAGTACCTTTTACTGTTTTTTCATGGATATTTTTACAGTGTGTCTTTTATATTAAAGGCTGCATAGTTCCTTCAAGGCCATCTGGTTTTAACAACTTCATGTAACAAAATGGTTAAGGAAAATGTTACAGTAATAAAGCAACATGATTGGAGATAAGGCAATTCCATTCAAATTGTTGCTATATATTTCAATCATTGTAACAGACATAGTAACCTAAAACACTTATTCATCATGACATTATGTTTTGCGTTAGAATGTGATGGTTTTACTATTAGTAATTGCTTTGGCAAGTGGCACGTTTGAGGTTTAATGCATTATATGACTCAATACTGGCACAATAGCTTGGTGACATTGTGTCAAATGGGATACTTCATAATGCAAATGAAATAATTCTCATCAGGTCCTTCCACTGCCTCGTGTTTGTTCAGTGTGTGTTTCATAAAAGCAGGTGAAGCAAAGAATGCACGATCTGATCTGATACATTGGTGAAGGTAGACAATGGCTTGAAGGTTAGGGTTAGGGTTGTGATTGATGCCTGGCACACTACCCGAATAATGCAGCAGATATGTTAGCTATTTTTATCCAACAGCTTTGGAACCAATTGGCAAAATAAGTTTCCCCTCACACTCTGTGACCAATCAGCACATGCCCTTTAGAATCACTGGAAATTAGTGAGGTGATGTATTTGAAACTGCAAATAGTGAAATAATAGTAAATCAGTCAATTGTCAGTCTTTACATTTCGACTATTTAGCTGTCCTTACATATGCTCTCCTTTCCAGTGACTCACAATGCTAAGGAGCTATAATAAAGATAAAAAAATGACATGTTAAAACGATGGATTATACAGTAATCCGCGAGTTTAGAGTGTTCTCACAGGATAAAAAAATTATTATGGGTAGTCTAAGAGAATAATGATTTGCAATATTGATTACGTCCGCCTCAGGTCAAATTCATTAAATTTTGTTTATTTGTTTTAATTATATCAAATGATGCATATCAAAATGGCTGCATATTGTATGTATTTTCCCCCAACCCTCCAAATGCTGTCTTTCCCATGTGTCTAAACAAGTCCAACAGTGATGTCATCAGCACAGTTTTTATACCAGGACCATGATTAAGAAATTAATGCAGAAAAATCAATTGGCCTCAAGATTGTGTCCAGTATATTCATGATGGCTTCAAGCTAACGGCAATCAATTCTTTTCACATGGGGTGTATAAAACTGCCTCTATTGTTGTGATACCTGGAGGTTGTTAAAAAGAATTTCAATGAAATAAACACCTAATGATTTCTGCACCTTCATTTTTCAACCTTCAAGTTGTAAGGTGTGTGTATTTAATATATTCAAGGGCATTAAATCTCTTTTAGTCATCACTGAACTATTGCTTATCATGATTCAATTGGCTAGTAAGGTTGTTCCTGTGTTATGCTGTATGTTTGATTATACTGTACATTTTTCAAATTGTCTGTTCTGATGTACTATACAGTTTGAATTCAGTGACCCGTATTGTTTTCCGTGCATTGTGTCAGTTAAATCACTGTGTTTTGAGCTCTTAAGCCTATAGAGGACAAAAGCTAATTTGGGTGCTTTTAGCTGTGCACTCCATCAAAATTGTTTCAATGAACAGCAACCTTGAATTTTCTTTGACGCAATTGCCTTCCTCCAAAGCCCCAAATTGCATTAAGGATATAGCAATTCATTACTTGAACAAAAAGACGGCAAAGGGCAAAGAAACAGACACAAATACCCCAAGCAAGCATGTCTTTTAAAGGCTTTGAAGGCATAGGTTAACGTGACGCCCTGTCCTCATAAACTACAGTCGATCCTTGTGAAATACTGCCCAGATAACGGATGTTTCATTATAGCCTAATATTTTTGTCAGTGTAGTTAATGATAACAATAATGAATCGAAGACTCTTGTTCCATCGGGTTCTATGCCTGTTCTTCTCTCAGGAAAATGAGTCCCATGTTCTAGTTAAGTTCATTAACCAACCTCCCAAATGCATCATCAACACAGTGATCAGATCACAGTATATTTTATCAATATTAATAAGGATAGGCAAACTCCTCTAGTAATTAACAGAGTCCCTGGGCTTTGATTCAGACCATTACTAACGCCTCTGCATCTTTAGATTAAAATACCGACCTCTTTTATTTAATAACATTAAATCCCGACATGCATCTTCTAAAAGCTTTAATAAGACAAAGATAAGATTTGCATCCCCATACAAGTGTCTTTTTCAATTGATTATGAAGCCGCCATTGATGTGTGAGAAATTGATGTTTTTCTCTGTTCTTAAGAGGTTCTAATAGAAGGGGCGTGATTGGAGGAGGAGACTTTGCCACTTTGATCTTCAATCAGTAAAAATTCTCACTTCTTCTTTGTCAGACTATATTTGGTAAATAACGGTGACAGCCCATGTGCTTTAATAAGATGAAATAGAGGGGGAGATGGATGGACAGACGAAGGGGTAAAAGAAAGAACGAGAGTGCACAATGGCAAGGGTGAGAGAGGGAGAGAGGGAAAGAGAGAGAGAGAGACGGATGAAAAGGGAGAGAAAGGGTGGTATTTCGATTCCATTATTTCAGCTATCCATTCGTACCTTCTGTAACATAATGCCCATGGCACATACACAGTCGCACACACATTTGTCTTTCTATCCATGCAGACATGTGACACTTCCCTTACCTAGAAATCCATGTTCTCTTTTCCCTAACCCTAACCTTAACTCTTATGCCTAACATTAGCCTATCTTAACAATCCATGAACCCTAGCCCTAAATTCCTAACCCTAATGCCTAAACCTAATCGGTAATGCATACAAATAAACTTAACCCCAATTACAAGACTAAATCCAATTGCTAGTTTCCCCAAACCTAAACACTGTGGCAGGGTAAAAATCACATTTTAAATAGTGGAGACCTATTAAAAACCCTAGTGGGGACAAACGTTTCAGGTTTTACTATCACTGTGGGGATATCAGGTCCCCATATATATATAGACATGGCTCAAACACACTCAGTGTTTGAAAAAATATGCTGGTTTATTTGTCGATGGCTGAGTGGTATTTCACACGGCTGTTCTCAGGCCTGTGTGAATTACGTTTTGCTCTGACACATAACTTTGTTTATTTCAAACAACACCCCAGATAATCAAAGTCTGTCCAGTAAATGCGGTCAACTTTGCCCCATACCATTTGCAGTATGTTGTCACTCAACCTAATAGCTGGAGCTTTGTGAGAAACTCAAACCAGTCAACAACTGTGTCCATGTAAGTTAGGTCCATAATGTCCATATTAGCAAGGTCCATGTATTCGAAAATTAGATTCACTTAAAAAAAAACAAGACAGACCATCTGGTGGGTTTGATGAACAGACTGGAAAGAAGGATTTTGTAGATGAAATCATGTACAGTTGATTGGTACCCTTCGGACAGTAGCAGGTTAATAGGTCTAGCATCCCAACCGCTTTCCACATAAAATGGACCACAGAAAGTGCCCATCATTAGAGTGTGTGTGGGGTTGGGGGGCTGCAGCCGCCTTCAAGGGCTCATTAGCATGCTATTTAGTCCCCTCTCAAAAAGGGGGAAAGGGCAAGTGAGAATTTGAGGAATAAAGAAAATCATCTCATGAAAGTGCCTGGAGAGTAAAAAAGATATCTGCTCTTTCTGGTCCTGTTAGCAGTTCACCTGTGTGTAAAAAGGTGTGTAAAAAAGGTGTGTAAAAAAGATAGATATGAACAAAAACAAAAACAGGTATAGGTGTGTGCGTCGGAACCGAGGCACTGGAGCGGTCAAATAAGAGACTGACATGAGAGCGATAGGTAGATAGAGCAGTGGTGATAAGGATGAATAGAGAGAGGACCATGAAGGCAGTAGGGGAAGACAGAACAGTATTAGCAGAGATGCTGAGGTGGAGCTGGGCTGCAGATGTAGATGGGAGCGCACAGCGGGGAACCCACAGAGGCTGGAGGCTGGCTCCAGGCATATGAGGATTCAGAGGGCAGTTCAACAACAGACACACTCAATAAAGCCCCATGGACAGGAGGAAACCTGATAGCACTCGACACATTTGAGCATTCATTTACAAATGTTTACATCCTTTAAGGAACAGGGAGAAAAAAGCGTGTCAATGGCGTTCGATATCTGCAACAAGCCCGAATACCGTAGCGGCCGGAAATCGCTGAATGTTGTTTGTTGGGAGGGGTCTCCTTTGCATTTGACTCTAGCGTCCGTTTCAAAGCAGATCTCGTGAAGTTCTAAAGGTGAAAAAGGACGAGGTTATATAAACAGTGTTTATGTATCCAGATCCTTGGAAAAAAGTGAATCCTATTGTTTTATACAACTTTATAGTTCATGTTCGCAATGTGAGGCAGAAATCAATAGTATTATTTATGGGCTAGTCTCGTCCCCAGGCTCGAATTGCCTACATATAGGTTCAACAGTAGATCTGTTGGAGCACATTATTTATGAGCTACATTAAATCATAACACTGTACATTGTGTTTAATGACAATCTTTACAACATAACAGGAAAACAATTACTAAATGTTCTTTTTGAAGCAAAATAATGTCAAATAATATCAATATGTTGCTGTTTGCACAGACAAGGTACAGTCATGTGGTGAAGTTGTTCAAGTTGACTGACCAGGTCTAGTTTACATACCAGGTAGATTCCTAGTGCATCCGTTAGAACACAATGTTAATGTAATACAGTTTATGGCAAAATATGACTAACTATACACAAAATACGTACAGCAAACAAATTGTAATTTCTATGATATTTGTTAAGCCGGGAATTGCAAAAATACATATACTGTATATATATAAATATATATGATCTTACTTTAAACTTGATCTTTATTATGATGGGTTATTGGTGTGTTATGTTTGTAATTGAAATAATTTTCATTAAAATATTTATTAAATTTGTTTGTTTTTCTAACCAATCCAGAGCAGACTGATTTACTATTATTATTTACCATTAGATTGAGTGGACCAACTATTGTAAACACCTGTACAGTACGATTTATTAAGAAAAGCCATCCTTTACCTTCAGAACAGCTCCACTTTGTGTTGTTGTTTTTGCATCACTCTTCAAGAAGAAACCTCTTCTTTGAGGGATAAAGGATGTGGAAATCAACTTCATACTGTGCACCAGAGGTTTTCATAAAGGTTCAGTGATGTTTATCTTAGATCTGGTGATTGTGGCGGCCATGGAAGGGGTTTAACGATACCCTGGTGTTAACCAAACTACAGTTGAATTTGATAATCAGTGTGTTGAAATACTGGAACATCATGAGGGATCAGTGTTTGCAACGTTAAAGGTGCAACTGGTCCTGTAAAATGGCTTCATATTCCTTGGTTTTTATATGACCATACAGAGCAAAGATTAGACCTAATGCCTCCCAAAACATATGATGCCCTACCATGTTTAACATTTGGCAGCAGACACATTGAGTTCAAGGCATCCTTTGGCCTTCCTGTCTGGCCATTTTAGCCATATTTCCCCTACAGGAAATAGGGTTAAAGATGACTCATCCCAACATATTACATTTCCCATGGATCAGGGGTCCCAGCTTTCTGCTCTTTACACTGACTTATGTATCTTTCTACGTTTGCCTTGAAAACAAGTGGTTTCCCAATGATTGCCCTGCCTTGAGTTCCAGCTTTGTGAATCTCAAATTGAGTCATTTCTATGATAATGTTTGAGGCTGCTGTATTTTCTGTGTAATCGTTACCCATTTGTATTACCCTCCAAATTTTCACTATCCCGGCAACTCAGCAACTTGGACAGATCTGTGGGATGGCGAGGGGTGCACACATGGTTCATCCAAGCTGCCAACCACATGACGCCAGCCGATCTTTTCAGCAATATTTTTCACCCTGCTCACCCAACACGGAAGCCTTTAGTCAGATCATGCACGGGATGATTACCAACTATACTTTCGCAGTTGAATTTACAGGCGCCCGATCTGCACACAAGGAGTCACTGGAGAGCGAAGTGGTAGGATAGATAATCTGACCTAAACCAAATCCCAGGCAGCGCTATGCCAATTTCTGCTGCATCGTGCAGGAGGTCCGGGCATAGTCATAGAACCCATGGATAGGCTCAAACCACTGACTATCATGACATAGACTGTCCAGCAATGCAGCGACGTAGCTCACTGTGCCACATAGACCCCCGAGGCTGCAGTTTTTGGCATGAAGCGATTCTGTCAAGTCTCCATCACTTTCAGTCAGTGTCTCTTTGCCGATGTAATTTGTCTGTGTTCGGCATTTGCTATCATGATTTTGGAGACAGTCGCCATTTACACACTGTATCAAATAATGCAATTTGCAGTTTTTGTGTCTGATGCACCAACTATTGGGGCACTAATAGTTTTTTTCCAAACGCAAATATTGAAGTATGAATTGTCAGACCTTTTTTATAGCTGACACCATGTACGGCTACTTGGCAATCAACCTAATGTGTCCTCTGCAACTGCATTTATAATGAAGAGTTAGTTACTTAAAAATAACAGTCCTTTTCCATGTGTTATCCTTTATTTTGTCCACCTATCTGTAAGTACAGTAGGTCTGAATATGACCATAGTTGCTCTTTTAAAGCTCATGTGGCGACGAAGAGCCTGTCTCAGGCCAGCGACCACCAGACTCTCAAAAGTAACTCAACCTATAAGTGAACATTGAGGCCCTCACTTTCACCCTTGTTAAAGAAGTGCATCCATAAAAAGCTCTTCTGGTCAACTGGTCAAGATGACTGCCAACTCCAAACCCGTCAAACCGAACCCTTCAGACCTCCTAGGTGTATAATGATTTAAACGTATTCCTGTCTCTTAGGCAGGGACACGTTTCAGCGTTGCACATCATTATAAAGTCTTCAGGTGTGTGCCATTGAACTGTAAATCACCTTTGATTGTTAGAGGGGATTTCAATTCTCTCAACGCATTTCAAACACACACCCGAAGTAAAGTAAGAGAAGGAGAGTAAGGGAGAGGAGAAAAAAAGTTGGCCGTCGTCGTTTGCAGAGAATGAAAATTTCAGAAGGGCAGTTGCTCCCACGCCTCGCACTGTGCATTCATACCCAGAGTCCCTGCGATCGGAGAAACCTGTGTCAAAAAGTCTGTTTTCTAACGGTGCCTCATTTGCATGTTTGAATAATACATGCTGCTTATAAGCATATTAAATGGAATATAGCCGCACGTCATTTGAAGGAAGAGATTAGACCTTCCGAGTTAATTATAAAGATGTCAAATGTCAGCTGGTGAACCCAAGCCCCATAGGTCCCCATCTTTAGTTTAGTGATTATATGCACAAACTAGAGATAAAGTGTCATCATACAGGCTATTAGGGCTCTCGGTGGTAAAGAGAACCTTCTCAGGGTTTATTACTATGCTGCATCAGTCAGGACCCTGGCCCACACTGTCTCTATAACTGCCATTAACATTCTCCTGTAGCTTACGGACGTAGAGCCACAAAAGAAGAGCAGCTGAAGAGATATTGTTTGAAAAATATTAAAGATATGCATGTCGTTCTACTTTTGCCTTCATAGGACTTTCGCTCCTGCTTTTCCAAGCTTGTGGTCTCTACACATATTTAAGACCTTGTCTATGTGTGTGTGTATGTGTACGTGTGTGGGGACCAAGGCATGTCTGCTTGGGGCATTACTCTACCATTAAGACCAAATCAACTCAGAGAGCCAGCCAGTGGAAAGCAGTGTCAGAGTGTGAATGGGATCGCCTCTGGGTGCACTTTGACAGGGCCGCCAGTCAAACAGGCCCTTTCTCTCTGTGTTTCTGTCAATCTCCCCCTCTGAAGTTCATTTAAAGGGAGGAGGGACGCCTCACTAGCTCCTAACAGGTAAGAAAGCCCATATTATCAGCCCTCAGAGAAAGCAGCAGAAATCTGATGTGTTCTTTCAACTGTACTAAACTGAGCGAGGCTCACTGAGTACGGGCAGGCAGGCCACTGTGGGGTGATTAAGAACCAGGGAGAGACAGAAGGAAAGACGGATGGAGGAGAAAAAGGAAAGAATATACATGTGATGTCAGGCACGAGAGGAAAAGTGTAAAGGAAAGGATAGATTAAAGGATGGGAATGAGCAGATCCAATTTAGATCTATTGAAGCAAAATATGTAGTAGTGTGAGAGAGAAGCACATGGATCAGAGAGAATGTCAGTAGTGTGCTGATCCAACAGCTTTACAGTGAAGAAAAATAAGGCTTGATAGTATGACTTTACAGTATGGCTTTACAGTAGGGCGTTACAGTAAGGCTTTACAGTAGGGCATTACAGTAAGGCTTTACAGTATGGCTTTACAATAAGGCTTTACAGTATGGCTTTACATTAAGGCTTTACTGTATGAATTTACAGTAGAGCTTTACAGTAGGGATTTACAGTATACCTTTACAAGAGCTTTATGGTAGGGCTTTATAGTAGAGCTTTACAGTAGGGCTTTACAATAAGGCTTTATGGTATGGCTTTACAGTAAGGCTTTACAGTATGAAATTACCGAAAGCTTTACAGTAGGGATTTACAGTATGACTTTACAAGAGCTTCATGGTAGGGCTTTATAGTAGAGCTTTACAGTATGGATTTACAGTATAGCTTTACAGTATGGCTGTCCATTCTGAGAGGAACGTGCTCAAGGCGGAGCAGTGAACCCTCAGCCTCACACATGTGTGAGCTCAAACACAAACACACCTATTGTTACTTGATACTTGTGAGGACCTTTTGGCAAGTAACAATAGATCCATCTTGAAAATCCAATTTTTTTCTAACACCTTACCCTAAAACCAAATTTGCCCAACCCATAACCCCAAACCTAAACACTAAGAAAAAATAAA
Source organism: Umbra pygmaea (assembly GCA_016801145.1). NCBI lineage: Eukaryota > Metazoa > Chordata > Actinopteri > Esociformes > Umbridae > Umbra > Umbra pygmaea. The sequence goes on from JACXGM010012957.1 coordinate 15,934, forward strand.
TTTTTGAGTATCGTCCTTAGTTCAGTATTCTTGAGAAGACTATTGAAAAATGATGTTGGTAACAAGGCTACAACTACCGGTACAAGACACACACACACACACAGAAATACATACACAGAGATACAGACAACTACACACACACATAAACACAGATTTACACACACCTACACACAGAGATACAGTACACATGCATACATATACA
>JACXGM010012958.1:0-23505 GCA_016801145.1 Umbra pygmaea
AAAAGTGCTTAGAGCTGCTAAATGTATTTGTAGTTTGTTGATTTCCAAGTATAAAACGTGTTGAAATGTTTTCAGTGTGTGTGTATCCGTTTTTTTACATTTCCATCTCATTTTACCAAAACCGTGATAATAATGATAACCGTGATAACTTTGGTCACTATAACCGTGATATGAAATTTTCATACCGTCCCATCCCTAGACACAACTTAGGGAAGACATCAAAAATTTGAAATAAACATATGGAATAACACATATTGAATTCAGTGTTGGGTAAAGCTACTTTCCGTTACATGCAAATGTGCTACTATCTAGCTGTCTTTTTATTTATTTCACCTTTATTTCACCAGGTGGGCTGATATATATGGAAGTAATTACATGTATATACTATACAGTCTGTGCAAATGGGGTTTAAGTTAGAGAAGTAGATCAGTCAGAATGCAAAGTGGCAGTGTAAAAACAACAACACTAGAAAAGGTAACATATTGACCCAAGCTGTGCAAATGATAGATGTGTACAAAATTGTACAAAGAAAGCTGTGAAGATGCGCTAAGGGTGTGATGAAGGCACTAGGGCATAAATGGGTAATTTCCAAATACTCCAGAATGTCAAGACAAGTGATCATATGAATTGCAATGAATTGCAAAGTCCGTCTTTGCCATGAAAATGAACTTAATCCCCAAAAAAACATTTCCACTGCATTTCAGCCCTGCCACAAAAGGTCCAGCTGCCATCATGTCAGTGTTTGTCTCATTGACACAGGTGAGAGTGTTGAGGGGACAAGGTTGGAGATCACTTTGTCATGCTGAGTGAGTTAAAATAACAGATTGGAAGCTTTAAAACTAGGGCTTGAAATCCTTGTTCTTCCTCTGTCAACCATGGTAACCTGCAAGGTAACATGTGCCGCCATCAATGCTTTGCACAAAAAGGGCTTCACAGGCAAGGATATTGCTGCTAGTAAGATTGAACCTAAATAAATAATTGATTGGATCATCAAGAACTTCAAGGAGAGAGGTTCAATTGTTGTGCACACCAGTGCAGAGTTTGTGCAGAGCTTGCTCAGGAATGGCAGCAGGCAGTGAGGCAAAGACTTTTGGAGGAAGGCGTGGTGTCAAGAAGGGCAGTAAAGAAGCCATTTCTCTCCAGGAAAAACATCAGGGATAGACTGATATTCTGCAAAAGATACAGGGATTGGACTGCTGAGGACTGGGGTAAAGTCATTTTCTCTGATGAATCCCCTTTGCAATTGTTTGGGCCATCCGGAAAATGCCTTATCCGGAGAAGACAAGTTGAGCGCTAACATCAGCCCTGTGTCATGTCAACAGTAAAGCATCCTGAGACTATTCATGTGTGTGGTTGCTTCTCAGCCAAGGGAGTGGGCTCACTCACAATTTTGCCTAAGAACATGAATAAAGAATGGTACCAACACATACTCCGAGAGCAACTTCTCCCAACCATCCAAGAACAAGCATGATGGAGCACCTTGCCATAAGGCAAAAGTGGTAACTAAGTGGCTCGGAATATAACATTGAAATGTTGGGTCCATGGCCAAGAAACTCCCCAGACCTTAATCCCATTGAGAACTTGTGGTTGATCCTCAGGAGGCCGGTGGACAAACAACTCACAAATTCTGACAAACATTGCTTTGATCATGCAAGAACGGGCTGACATGAGTCAAGGTGTGGCCCAGAAGATAATAGACAACATGCCAGGGCAGATTGCAGAGGTCTTGAAAAAGAAGGGTCAACAAAGCAAATACTGACTCTGAATAAACTTTGTAATTGTCAATAAAAGCCTTTGACACAACAATACTTGTGTTATTCTGAAAACAATTTACCACAACTGTACATCTGATTTCCTAAGGATAGAGTTTTAGGCATTCTATAAATGAAATTTTTACATTACATTTTATTAATTTATCTGACACTCTTATCCAGAGTGACAGTAAGTACAGGGACATTTCCCCAAAGTCGGATAAAGTGCCTTGCCCAAGGACACAACGACATTTGGCACTGTCACAACACAGGTGTTGTGGCATTGTGGGTGCTGGAAAGATGAAGACCAGATTGCAGGGAGGTGTGTTCTAGATGGTTATTCGAATACCTTGAGGAGGTAAACCCTCAGTTGGAGCCAGGGATTACTGATAACAACTGTCCTTGTAGCTGAACAACAATTTATACAGCTACAATGCTCTCGGAGTACACCTAGCTCACAATAATGTATACATTATGTATGACACATAGAGGTCAATGCTCAATCAATAATGCACACTCACAAATTTCATCAGCTCTCTCGAACACAACATAAGTACTGCTCCTCACATTCACAGACAAACACAGAAACAGGAATGAAATTCACTATAATGCGCACCACCTTCAGCAGGTGTACAGGCTATCACCTAATAAACTACACTCATGCGTAATGGTGATACCCAGTGTAACTGGCTATATAACTCAGTGCCAAAAAGGTGGCACACAAAACCCAAAACACAATAGATTTAAATAATAATGACATATCCTGCCACAACACAAAAGTCATCATATGTTGTGACAGGCACAGTCGGGAATCGAACAGGCAACCTTGAGACTGGAATTCTGACTAACCATTGTGACATCTGTGCCCCTATGACATCACCGAAGTCTAGTATTGGAATTATGGTCATTTTCGAAACAGCATTTTTGGCAAAAAGAGGGAGGCCTTTTGCAGAATAGGAAGCGGATCGTAAATGTAATTTGGACGGGAGATGGTGAATGTGGGTGTGGAAGGAGAGTGAACAGTCTAACCAGAATCCTAGGTATTTGTAGGTGTCTACATAGTGTAGTTAAGAGTAGTGATGCTTGTTGGGCAGGCGTGGGGACTGATCGGTTGAAGAGCATGCATTCACCGGAAAGTGTTACTAGAGTTTAAAATCCGTTGGAAGCAATGGAAAGAGTGTAGTATGGCATTAGAGCTCCTTTGGGTATTTTAACACAGTGTCAAATGTAGGGCCAGAGGTGGTATAGAAAATGGTGTCGTCTGCGTAGAGGTACTGTAGATCAGACACCTGCAGCAAGAGCAATATCATTGATATATACAGCAAGTAAAGTCGGCCTGAGAATCAAGCCCTGAGTCCCCCCCCCAAATAGACAGCCAGATGTCCAGACAGTAGGCCCTCTGAACTTACACACTGAAACCTATCTGAGAAGTAGTTTGGGAACCAGGTGAGGCAGTAATTTGAGAAACCAAGGCTCCTGAATCTTCCAATGAGGATGCAGTGATTGACAGTGCCAAAAGCCTTAACCAGGTCGATAAAGGCGGCTGCACAGTATTGGCTTTTGTCAATGGCAGTTATAATGTCGTTTAGGACTTGAGTGTGGCTGAAGTGCACCCAAGACCAGCTCAGAAACTGGATTGCATATCGGAGTGGGTATGTTGGAATTCTAAATGGTCAGTAATCTGTTTAAAATCCTAGCTTTCAAAGACTTTAGAGAGGCAAGGCAGGATGGAACAGGTCTGTAGCAGTTTGAGTCTAGAGTATCCCCCCTGATTAGTGGGATTACTGCAGCAGCTTTCCAGTCTTTAGGGATCTCAGATAAATCAAAAAAGAGGTTGAACAGGGTAGTAATGGGGGTTGCAACAATTGCTGTGGACAGTTTTAGAAAGAAAAGTTCCAGATTGTCTAGCCCAGCTGACTTGTAGGGGTCAAGATTTTGCAGCTTTTTCAAAACATCAGCTGTCTGGAGTTATGCAAAGGAAAAACATGAGGGGCCTGGGCAAGATGCTGAGGTGGTCAGGGTGGGGATAGCCAGGTGGAAAGCCATTGCAAAATGTTTTTGAAATAACTATAGTGGACTTATCAGTGGTGATAATTTTTCCTAGCCTTAGAGCAGTGGGCAGCTGGGAGGAAGTGTTCTTATTCTCCCTGGATACTATCCCAGAACGTTTTAGAGCTAGTGCTATAGGATGCACATTTCTTTAAAACAAGCTAGCCTTAGCTTTCCTAACTGACAGTGTGTACCGGTCCCTGGTTTCCCTGAAGAGTTGCAAATTGTGGGGGTTGTTCGAGGCTAATGCAGTACACCACAGAATGTTTATGAGCTACCTGAAAAAAATTAAGAACTTGTGTATTTTTTGTTGTTTTTTAAGTGTAAAAGCATGTAAACCATAATGAATATTATTGCTTATTGTCAAGCCCCCATGGCTCCTGGACCAGTGTGCAAAAGTTGAGGCCATGCAAACAAGTCAACATCAAAATGCTACATCCATTTCTTAGTATATTTCTATACGCTTTTTAAAATCCCATTAATTTTTCAGTTTTTAAAAGTGTTTGTGTTATGCAGGATGATGTCCTACATCATTACAGAGTTGATATTTTGTCATTTTCACTTCCTGTCTGTAATGTGTTTAGTAAAATAGGCGACAGCCTAAAAAACATGACTGATTTTGAGGCACCATAACTCTGGCTGTGTTTAACCCACAGGGATGAGCTTGTGGGTTAAACCCACCATTAGTACCCTTTCCAAGGGTACCAAGCTTTGGTTTGCTTGCATGTATGGTTCGTGAGATATAGACCTTTTGACCCTCTAGAGCATCAGCTGATCTTTTAGGGTTAAAAGATGAACTTTTTGAGTATCTAGGATGTAATCATATGCCAAATTATAATATTTCTATTCTGTACATGGTGAATTGGCCAGCAATGCATGTGAATATTGAGTTTGTGTAAAATATTATTTTAAGAGAAGTACTGAAGGAGACCAAAAATATATACTTACTCAACAATGTGGAAAATAGTAAAAATGAAGAAACTATATACACATTTTACATTTTGTGCTAGAAGGATATATTGTCAATTCCATCACAAAATGTTGGGGTTTTAATATAATTACAAATACAAAACAACAAAAAAAATTATGTAAGGTGACACTGTTTGTTTAAACTGAAATGAAAAAGAAACTAAAAATTGTGCAGACAATATATTCAAAAAAAGCATTTACAATGTAATTGTAAAGAACTGAAAATCTGAAAAAAAATCTACAGCTTTTTTCAGGAATAGGCTCAGAAGGACAATAAGTGAATCAAAACGTGAACAAGGCAGTGGTGAGTACAATAACAATGTAGTTTATTGAAGTAGAAAGAGTAATATTGTGGTAATGGAATAAGGTAGCCCAGAACCAATTGTTCACTGTCCGATGGTAGTAATATAACTGGCAGACACAGTTATGTGGACGGGCAGGTTTCCCGGGTATAGGCAGATCTCCAGGAAAGCACGGTTGGGTGTCCAGGGGTATAGGCAGGAATCCAGGAGAGCACGGTCTGGTGTCCATGGGTATAGGCAGGTATCCAGGTGAGCACGGTAAAGTGTCCAGGTGTATCAGGCAGGTATACAAAAGTGCACGGGAAACAGATTACTGTCACAGGAAGGTAATGTTGATAGAGACACAGAGAACTGGGATTAGTACCTACATTAAGTCGATCCATAGGCGCATATAGTACTCAGACTAGCTAGAAAATGCAAAACTGAACAAAAGGCAATATTCTCAGATAGGCACTAGGAATGGGGCTCGTACATTATGTACTGTGTAGTAAAATAATCTGGCAAGGACTGATTGCTGTCATCTCCCTAATGAAGGGAGAGCAGCAATGAGCCCAGGTGTGTCAGATCAGCAGGTGGAGGTGATGATTAGTGCTGGAGACTGGTGCTCAGGAACGGGTGCCTTCGAGAGTGAGTGGGAAACTGGTAACTGGTGGTAGGATGCTGACAAACAGACACAGAACAGACCAGAAACACACATGGGAGGGAAGGCACACAAAAAGAGAGGGAAGACAGCTCAGGGGGGCGGAATCCTGACAGCTTTATGGCAAATTGTGTAAAACTGCCAAAATTAGTTGCAAAACAGAATCAAACATTCTATAAACTGTGATGATAAGGGTGTCAAAGGTTTGCCAAGGGCAAGAATATTTGTGAATTACATGGGTAGTCCCAAGCTCTCGTATTGCTTTCATACCGCGCTCAATCAGGTACATCTCTCTAGTCACCCCAAAAGCCTGAAAAGCCCATACCTCCTTTGGCCGCCTCTCCTTTCAGTTTGTGGCAACTAACAACTAACGACTGGAATGAATTACAAAACTCCCTGAAACTTGAGGACATCTCCCTCTCTGCTTTCAAGGTACGACTGTCAGAGTTACTGTCTGACCACTGTACATGCTGACTCTCCTCCCTCACTCACACACTGTCTTTGCCCATTTATGCCATAGTGCCTTAGTTATAGCCCATGGTATATTTGCACACACTCATCTGCGCAGTCAGTGATTCATTGTATATTATTTGCACAATATGCTTTTACATATTCCATTGTTATTGCATGTCACTTTGCAGACCAACTGATCTACCTTAGATCTAATTTGCACAAACTGTACAGTACATATACTGTACGTTCTATCATATTACTATATTTCTATCATTGTTATGCTGTGTGTACTACCTGTGTTACTTTATGTCATCAAGCTTTTCTAAATCGGCCTACCTGGTGAAAAATAAAGGTGAAATAAAAAATAAATCAAAATCCTAAAATAGGAGGAAGATGTGTACGGCAGCCATATGAAACAACACCATTAATTTATTTTAACTTTCATTGAACCCTCACAATGTAATCTGATCAATATAGGATCACTTGTTTTGGGCTGCCTAGGCACTCTCATCTCAAAGGCACTTAGCAGATTTCAGTCCCCAAACTGGGCCCACTCCTACAGTCTGATGTGAATCTCCTGACAAAGGCAAAAAAGTAGATTATGCTAATTAATCAGACCTAAAATGTCATGTACAAATTACATTGAGAAAGCTACAGCTAGCCTGACCACAAAGACAGGTGCTTACAAAGATGGGAATGTTTTTCAATTGATTGTTTATTTTTTTAAATCACGTACATACAGTCGTTTACAAAGTTTAGGCACCCCTGACAATGTCCATGACTTTCACCTCACAGATTTTTAATGATATTCAAGTCTGGGGACTGGGATGGCCATTCCAGAATATTGTACTTGTTCCTCTGCATAAATACCAGAGTTGATTTTGAGCTGTGTTTTGGGTTGTTGTCTTGTTGAAATAGTGTAACTAGCATAAATACCGTATTTTCAACTGTGTGACTGATTCCTCTACATTATTCTCAAGTATCTGCTGATATTGAGTGGAATCCATGTGACCCTCAACGTTAACAAGATTCCTAGTACCAACACTGGCCACACAATCCCACAGCATGATGGAACCTCCACCAAATGTTACTGTGGGTAGAAAGTGTTTGTCTTGGAACACTGTGTTATTTTGCCGCCATGCATAACGCCCCTTGTTATGACCAAATAACTCAATTTTGTTTCATCAGTCCACAGCACCTTCCAAAATGAAGCTGGTTTGTCCAAATGTGTATTTGCATACCTCAAGCGACTCTGTTTGTGGCATGTGAGCAGAAAAGGCGTCTTCCACATCACTCTCCCGTTCAGCTTCTCCTGCAAAATGCGCTGAATTGTTGAACAATGCACAGTGACACCATCTGCAGCAAGATGATGGTGTAGGTCTTTGGAGGTGGTCTGTGGGCTGTTTTTGACTGTTCTCACCATCCTTGGCCTGCCACTTCTGGCCTTAACAAGAACTGTGCCTGTGGTCATCTCCTCACTATGTTCCTCACAGTGAACACTGACAGCTTAAATCTCTGCAATAGCTTATTGTAGCCTTCCCCTAAACCATAATGTTGAACGATCTTTGTTTTCAGGTCATTTGTGAGTTGTTTTGAGGGCCCCATGTTGCCACTCTTCAGAGGAGAGTTAAAGAGAACAACAACTTGTAATTGGCCACCTTAAATACCTTTTCTCATGATTGAATGCACCTGTCTATAAAGTTCAATGCTTAATCAGCTCGCCAAACCAATTGTGTTAATCAGTGTTAGGTAGTTACAGATATTCAAATCAACAAAATGACAAGGGTGACCAAATGTATGCACCTGTCTAATTTCGTTTTGATTTGACATTTTCTGTTGATCCAATGAACCTCATTTCACTACCGAAATATTACAATGTCCTTTAGTTATTTGATAGAGCAAAATGAAATTACTGATCCAAACACCCAATTCATTATAAATGATATCATTTAACATGAAATCATGGAAATTGTCAGGGGTGCCTAAACGTTTGCATGCGACTGTAGCTACTGTATGAGAGGTTCCAATTGCTAAGTTTGAAGCACTGTGCTCTCTTGTAGAATAAGGTTGTGTTGTTATCTAGAATACACATGAAGAAATTAGGTTTCACAGACAACGCTGACATCGCAAAAAAGCAACCAATGTGCGGTATTACAGGAAACCCTCTCTTCCTCTACATGGGGAGTTTTAATTAGTAAAATTCAAAATATTCCGTAGTAGCTGGTAGCATTCTTCAAGACATTTAAAACAGCACCAGGGAAATTGTGCTGATAACATAACTGATCATGTGACATGGTTGGGGGGTATCCAGAAAAACCTGGGGTACTATTGGTGTAACAAGTCAAACTAGTAACCCAGATCCAACATCTTGAAAAGTTCAAGGATGATATGCTTTGCCCTGAATGATTTGCCAAAGGCACTGCAGTGTGCCAAGCCATTATGTAAACAGGATGCAGCACATCTCATTATTGATCTGACCAGAACATAGTGTTTCACCTTTTGTTGGTTGAGGTCCACAGCAAAACCAACCCTAGATTTTGTGACCTTTAGTTTACACAGTGAACATGCTGAGCCTAGAGTACGTGATGCATGGCATTTGTTTTCTGCCTGCATTTCCTCAGAACTCGGGAGGTACGCCAAATCAAATCAGCAAGCAACTTTATAATGCACATCCCATAAAGCCCTTTTGCTTCTTATCACATTTCTCGCTCAACCAGGAAATACGCCGGAACCAGTGCGCTTGGAGGAGTTCCCTCCTCCAGCTAATGACCTCAGAAAAGCGTCACTAGAGCGCTGGAGCAAACCCTGTTATACTATCCCGCAACCTGGACAGTGCTAATTTGCAATTTTATACATTATTCAAAAATAAATTTTAAAGTTTAAGTAGGAAATACTCTAATACTGTAAATTTTTCATGAAATGCACTGTACATCTTTAATCCCACTTTATTCAAGAGTTAGGTTAATTGTTCACATCCACGTTCCTTAACTGAGCTTTATGATCTGTGAAGCTGGGGATATTTTTGGGACAAAAAAATATTTAGTTGTTAATGAGTTCTTTCTATAAATTCTAGATAGTTGTATGTAGCATTTCAATGAGGGGGAGATATATCACCTTGTTACGTAAGCTTTCGTAAACCTGTCATGGACTGTTCAAAATGTATACTGGCACTAGAATAGTGAAAATCTATGTTAAACATGCTTTTTAAAGGCTATCCTTAAACCCAGGCTGGTTTTTAATATTGCCTAATAAATTCATTTTTTATACAAATACAGATTATGATCACATTATGTTATATACTATATACTTAAAAGTCGAATATGTAGGACATTTCTATGCATTTAATACAGCATTGGATCCTCTACCTACAGCAGTGGTTAAACTGTCTTATGGTGTAACATAATGTAGCCTGCAGTTTCAAAACCAATCCCACAACTGAAAAGAAAAAACATAATATAATAATATAAAATAAATGTAATTGTCACAGATTGGTGTGGTGTTGGAGAGAGGGAGATCACGGTAGGTAGATGGTTGGTTTATTGAATAACGATCCGGAAAACCTGAACAATTGGTGGTTGCAGGGTACGCCGTAGGGAGGTGCAAAACTAATATCTTTAACAATCCTACGTGCTCTCAACAGCGGCACAGAATGCCGTTGGCTACAGTACATACAAACATGTCAAGGTACAAAAGCCTATGTCCTTTCAACAGCAGCACGGAACGCTGTTAGCTAAATACACAGGAATATCAGGGTACATGAGCCTACAAACTGAATGGGACTCACTTGTCACAACCACAGATGTCGTAGCTCCCGGAATGTTTTCAAACCCACGGTAACTTCTCACACCGTTAAACAGCAATCAATGATCGACAACCGCTCTCTGTCTGTCCAGCTTATATGCAGTACCTTAACGAGCTACATAAACACTGCTGACTGTCGTTACCAATCAGAGCTACTAGATACCAGCCTAACCTAACTCTATGCTAAGAAGGACAGACTGGGAGAGAGGTGTCACGTAACTTAAAGCGGCATTACACATAAATGTTACCTGAACCAAATCCACATGCAACGCACTGAAAAACAATACAAAACACAGAAATCTGACTAAACATATAAGAGTCCATGCTCAGTCCATGTTAACGCCAGCCCTCACTGGGCTGGTCGTTACAGTCATGTTAACAAACTATAATTTTGGCACATCAGTTAGGACATCTATTTTAGTAAGAAAGTTTGTTTTCCAACAATTGTTTACAGACAGATTATTCCACTTCTAATTCACTGTATCGCAATTCCAGTGTGTCGGAAGTACATATATACTAAGTTGACTGTGCCGTTAAACAGCTTCTATGATTTAGAGGATGGGACACTACTGGATTGAACTGTAACCATCTAAAGGGAGAAATACTTAAAAGATGTAACCTCACCCCATTGGGTCGAGCCCAGCAGTTTCGTGCTTGAAGACAAGTCCCTGAGAGGTCAAATGCATCAATTAATATGGGTGGTCAAGGGATGGCTAAACCCCAGCAGGGGAGTGGGACCGGTTTTAGAGAAGCTGGTCATAGATAAGTGCCTCTGAGTGTGACCTCTGGGGATGCAGTAGGTAGTGGGACAGACCTGTCTGGACTCTGTGGATCATCTGATCCACGCTATTGAAACCTTTGTGTCAATCAGGTTGTTTAATACCCTGACTCAAGAAGACAAAGCGCATGGAACTGCACAGACCAATACACCGAAAACGGTAGAGAAACCCAAAGAAACCCCACGGGCAGAGGAGACTCTGCATAAAGGCCGACTCTCCAGAAAGACTGATGAATTACAGAGTTTCAGATGTTTAGCCTACAGAATTTTGCCAATCAATGCCCTGTCAAGGATTAACCCATGCCGACGGACCCATCCACGACCCCTGGGAGGCCCAGGGGGGTTCCGCCTGCTCAGCCATGTTGGCACAGGGAAATAACCCCAGCCAAAATGGTACCCTTGCACATAAAAGGCGTTGACACAGAAGCATTCCTTGATTCGGGGAGTATGGTCTCCCTCGTAAGAGAAAGGCTGGTCCGAGGGGTTTCTCACTTAGACCTAGACACGGCAGTAGCCATGTTCAGCATTTGACCATCTCTGGGGATTAATCCTGGACAGGGCATTGATTGGAAAAATTCTGTAGGCTAAACATCTGAAACTCTGTAATTCATCAGGGGATGAGGTTTCCCTGTCTCTGGGGAAAGGGAAAGCGCAGAGCAACACACACAGCTTGCGCAACAGTTCATGGACACCAAGCGAGACAGGACTTCTTCAGCAGTCCTGAGCCGAAAGGAGACAGTACCTTGCCCCTCAGTCAGGAGGCTGAGGTGCAGGCTGATGAGCTCCGGCAGTTGTTTCCGTCAGGGAGAAAGCTCTGACGCCGACCGCAACCAACCTCCGCTTAGGCCGAGTATCTGTGACATCACACTTTCGGAGGAGCTGATGGGATCATTCCGCACGGAACAACACCGAGACCCTGACGTGTGCCCTGCACTGAGTAGGATGTGGAGGTATGGTTGGATGCAGAGGTATGGTTCGGAACACGGGGGAGAAGAGAGGACAGACAAGATTCCGGAAGTGCCCTGTGGGAAGAAACTAACGGCGGCACAAAAGGAAGAGTTGTATACTCTCGTTAGTGAGTTTCAGCCACGTCTTCTCGTCCCTGCCCAGACAAACCACCCTTCTGTATCATCGTATTGAAACCGTGTCCCTAAAGGATAACGGAGGCAAGACAAGAGATGGCACGACAAGAATTGCAAGCCATGCAGAGAATGGGAATTGTGGAAATGTCAACCAGTAAATGGTCGAGGCCAATCGTGTGGTACCTAAGCCAGATGGTACCATACGATGTTTGTGGGCTCAACTCTATCTCATGATTTCACACCTATCCAATATCCAGAGCACAGTTCTTACTGCTTACCCAAAAAAGTGCCACCTGGGGTTGGACGAGGCCGAATATTTGGGGTACACCGTTGAGAGCGGACATATAAAGTAGCAGTGAGAAAAGACGCAAGCCATCCAGGATTGGTCCGTGCCCTAGAAGAAGAAGGGAGTCCGCACTTTCCTGGCTATCACCGGCTACTATAGGAGATTTATTCCAGTATACACCACCATACCTGTCCCTCTGACCGATCTGACCAAAAAGAACAAACCCGATCAAATGGAATGGAGACTCAAGGTGCAGGAGGCGTTCATTCAGCTGAAAACTTTGCTGTGTGCCGAGCCTGTCCTTTAGAGCACTCAACTTCAATCTGCCATTCAAAGTACAGACAGACATGTTGCATACGAGCTTGGGGGCTGTCCTTTCACAGGGAGAGAGAGAAGACGAACATCCTATGCTTTACATAAGCAGGAAGCTTACAGATAGGGAACGTAGGTATGCTGCAATAGAGAGTCACTGGCCATTAAGTGCCCCTTTCACCTGGTTAGCAGGGAGAAGGGATAGTAACAGTAGAATCCCTTCAACCTTTTCACTTTCAGATTGGTCACTGAGCCGGTAAAACTCACAGCAACATGAACGCACTTTCTCGCCTTGACCAGGGTGTGTCAGCTGGCGAACGCCCCTCTGGGTCGTTTCTGAGTAGGTAGGAGTGTAGAACAACACAAATATACTAAAAGAGGGAAAATCCTATGGAATACAAATCCCAACTTGCAATTCATCTCTGTCTCCTTATTTAAACCATTCCTGTAGAATAGTGACCCGTAGAAATTGTCACAGGGGAAATGGGCTAAAATGCACACAACTTATAGTGGGAAGTTTATCCAAAAAGTTTGCCCCAAGTTCATTTAAAGGCAATGCTACCAAATACCAATTGAGTGAATGTAAACTTTTATCCCTGGGAATGTGATGAATGAAATATAAACCCATGTAAATCATTCTCTCTGCTACTATACTGACTATATTTCACATTCTTAAAATAAAGCGGTGATCCTATCTGACCTTCGACAGGGAATTTATACTAAGATTGAATGTCAGGAATTGTGAACAACTGAGATTCAATGTCGCTAAGGTGTATGTAAAGTTCTGACTTCAACTGTACAGTACCAATCTGCTCTTCCATTTATCACTACTGGCTGCCTTAGGACTCACATTGTATCTTGTTTGTAAAAAAACATTTGATGGGCATGTATGAAACAATTATGGTTTATTAAAACCATCAGTCACTATTAAAACTATACGATCTATCACAAAAACACAGGATTGAATTGCACAATGTACATGGGATGTTTCCCTACACTATGCATTGCTTTGTTACTCATAAAAGCATGGCCTATAATGGTAATATTTGTTTAACGACAGGCAACTGCTCATTGACAAACACTGTTTTTGTTAAGGCAATCATGCTGCCTGCTGTGTGCAATTCAAAAGACTGTTCTAAAGAAATGGTCCTGAGGAAACTGTGTTGCAACTGTAGGGGGAGAACTATCTGCAGCAATGAGCTGGCCTTTTCAAGGCATTTCTGACCAGAGGCTACGTTAACTTAGAGACTGACATCAACAATTAAGAGAAACAGATTTGACAGGAAGTCTCCTGCAGGCCAAGTACTCTGACAAAGTCGGCACAGTGACAAACAAAAATAACTTGCTTCAGTCAGTGCTCTAAGGAATGTTCCAGCATATAGGTCTTTCTGATTGGCTGGGGGCTCAGGTTTGATGAGATGCTGCGTTGGGTGCACTGCCTCTGACCTATCTGCAAGCCCAATTAGCTGAGGCTTGGCGTGAGAGTATGGATGTACGAAAGCTTGGCAGGCTGGTGCCCCTCGAGATTCTGAGTTGTGCTGGCCATCAGAACAGTACGGAATGAAATTCTGCAGGCAAGGAGAAAGAGACCTGCGGAGGGTAATTTCTGCAGCTGAGACCTTGTGTCTTCAAATTGGCATAACACTGTATCACAACGTGTTGATTCATTAACAATGCTAATTAGTAAGACAGACTTTGTCCTGGCTTTATGCCTTACCGGTGTGTCTTTCTCTATTCATAAGCGGTTTGCTTGTGGCAACTCCCATGAACATGGATATTGAGATGTAAGACTATAAACTTCATAAATGCTGAAGGAGAGGTTCCACTGTAGAAAACCCCTTGAACAGATTTCTAACCAAACAATAAAATGTGTTGGTCAATCTCTGCGGTATAAGTACCTCTGATAAAGTGGGAAGTTAAAGTGTTTCATTTGCAGCATGTTTATTTTATGAAAATTAAAAAGTGAGTAATAGACTAATTAGAGGATCACATCCATATGAGCTTGTTAGACATCCCGTTCCAAGAACACAGGGATTTTTTTAACCTTTATTTAACCAGGTAAATTGACTAAGAACAATTTCTTATTTACAGCAACGACCTGAGAGCAATTTGGGTAAAGTGTCTTGCCCAAGGAAACAACGACATTTGGCTCAGTCGGGAATCGAACCGGCAACCTTCTGAATACAAGTCTGACTCCCTACCCACTGAGCCATCTGCGCCGCTTAATTAATATGGAGTTGCCCTCCCCCTCAGGGCTACACTAGCCATCACTCTTTTGGGAAGGCTTTCCAGATTTTGTCTTGTAATTTGTGACCATTCAGCATTTGTGAGGCATTAGTAAGGTCTGGCACTGATGTTGAATGAAAAGGCCTGGCTCGCAATTGCTGTTTCAATTCATCCCAAAGGTGTTCAATGGGGTTGAGATCAGGGCTCTGTGCAGGCCACTTGAGTTCCTCCACACCAAACTGGTCAAACCATGCACAGGGGCACAGTCATGCTGGAAAAAGAAAGGATCTTCCCCAAGCTATTGTGACAATGTTGGAAGTACCCAATTGCCTAAAATGTCTTTGTATCATGTTGCATTAGGATGAACCTTCACTGGAACTAAGTGGTCTAGCCCAAACCCTGAAAATAGACCCAGACCATTATCCCTCCACCATTAGTAGGGGTGTCCACATATCGTTGGCTATGTCTGAACTTTTTATCTCAAGTGAGAATGCTTTATAGGGACTAAACATGATTGCAAGCAAATACATTTGCTCAAACCTACAGACAAAACAGAAAGTCTGTCTTTCTTTAAAAAATGTCAGAATATGAAATGGTTTCTTTGCAGTAACAAAATCATAATGATCAAAATTGGATATACATAGGACTAAACAAAGGTGCAGAATTAATAGATGTCACCTAACAATTTCATACCTAATCATATAGAAATGTATGAAAATGACATTGTGTTCAGCTTTCAGTCATTGCATCCTTTACAATCCAATTCCATGTATGTAATACCAAGGCTGGTCTGCTCATTTACTGCAGTAGATGCAGTAAAGAGGTCAATGGAATGCAGGCTGTTGGGGATAGAATAATGCTGTCATTGGCACACATTCAAAAGCTCTGATCTAACAAGGCGTCAGATTCGTCATGATTTATTCATTGTACCAGGCCTACAGTGTGGTTACTTAAGTCAAATTTTAATATATTTAGTTGTCGTTGCATAACATTTAGATGTTTTTGTTTTAGGAATTAGAAATGACTGCTGAATTTGACCCCTATTCATTGTGCTGGTAGCATAGCTAACATACAGAAATTAGTGAAAGTAGACAAAGATGTTTCTAGATGTAATTTGGGTATATTTGTGACAATAAAATAAACACAGCCCTGGAAAAAATGTAGACCACTTCAAAATCATCAGTGTGTCTGGGTTTCTATTGATATGTATCTGTTTGTGTAAAATGAAATTTTTTGTTTTATTCCATAAACTACTGACAACATTTCTCCCATATTCCAAATAACGATATTGTTATTCATTTGCAGAAAATGACAACTGGTCAAAATAACCAAAAGATGCAGTGTTGTCTTCTTTTGAATAATGCAAAGAAAATAGGGTCATATACTGTAAATGTTTTAACATTTTCAAAATATGTGGACTAGCTTTCTTTTACTGACATTGACAGGATCTTATAAGCAGACTTATATATTGTAAACTGAAACCACATAGGTTATAATTACTTTCTATTTACAATTGAACACCCTATAAAACTTTACCCTACATACTCACAGTTGGTTCTTGTTTTTGTCTGACATGGAGAATTGAATATAAACGGTTTGTTTATTAATCCTTGTTATCCATTAATGCTCTAGAAAAGAAAATGAGAACAATTTTGAGTGACAGGTGTAAGTTAACAGAACACACCACATGATTAAACTGTTGATGAAGAGCGTGTGAGAAATCAGGTCCTGTGGTGCAACGTTAATTCCATCTTCATTTTGAGGCGGCATGCATTTTGGAGTTATATACAGCACAACCTGTTATGTATTCATACAGTGTATACTTTATAGTTATTTTACACTTGGATGTGATTGAGATGGAAAGAAAGTGAGATGACGCCAGGAAAATAATACTTAAGTGGTTTCCGTCAAGAGCACACCCTCTCGGCTCCTCTTCTGCCACCTGACATGACAGGACGTCAACTGTCAAAGTCTTAGTGTCTGTGATTGCTGTGCATTGTGGGCATCTGAAGTCTGGATAAAGGTTGAATTCCATGGATTAGCATCTGTCAGCCTGTTTTATTTCCAGTCACACGTCACACCACAGAGGTTTGAGCTTGGGATGGGTGACAGGATGGTGTCCACCACTTGTCTGGCATGTGGTACGTTTCGTTCACCCCTTATCTGACACTGTTGAAGTTGTCTCTTTGCATGTTTCGGACACATTCTACTGCAGGTGAACGACCACAGAGAACCTCCATACACCTCAATTCCCAACACACATTGTGAGAAAGATAGAGAGGTTGCAAACATCTCTGGGATTGTACTTGGCTAATAGAAGGTCCCTGGGATTTGAGCTACAATGTAAAATAATATTCTGGGTGTAGTGAAATCGAGCCATAAAATAACAACTAACACTCTTTTAAAAATGGTATGCAGGCCATTTCAAAATTACATTTTTTCCCCGATTTTTCTCCCATCCCAATTCCCACCAACCTTGGATTGTCAGCAGCACTGCAACTAGGTTAATCTACAGACATGCCGTCAAGCCGGACGATTCTTTTCGCACTGCTCATCTAACACGGAAGCCTTTAGTCAGATTGTGTACGGGATGATTACACTCACCAACTATACTTCCGTGATTGCATATACAGGCGCCAGATCTGCACACAAGGGGTCACTGGAGAGCAACGTGGCAAGGTAGATACTTCGACTCATCTGTCCAAAATCCCAGACAGGGCAGTGCCAATTTGTGCTGCCTTGTTATAGAGTTTCGCGGAAAGTCTGAAAATTTCAATGACTTTCAATGACTACCATTTTACTACAATAAAAAACAGAACTTATTTCTGCTCAGTTATACTGTGTGTAATATTGTTTTGTCGTCTTTCAAAAGAAAATATCTTTTTACAGTATACACCTTAAAAGAAGTTGTTCAGGGACAACTTGACCATTTTGAACAATGTGTAAATAGGTATTTAGGTATTTTTTGGTACGTATGTTTTCCAAGACCAATTCCCAATACATGCTACTAATCCAAAGAGCATCAGCCGGAAAACCAGGAAAACAAAAAGTACTGATTTGAAAAACATTCTCAAGGACGATGTAGCAGGACTTTGCCATCAAGCTCCGTGTCAAAGGAGAACACAAGAGAGAGAGAGCAAAGAGAAAGAGGTTGGAAATACGAAAAACAATGAAGTGGAACAAATCCAACAGCCACATGCTTTATCTCATTCCCTTTTACGTCTCAGTTTTTTTTTTTTTTTTTGCTATCTTTCTCCATCTTAATGAGCAGCAGAGCTTTCCGTCTATGGAGAGTGCAGGGGCGATACATCACAGGCAGGGACACAGAGGGGCGACTGGGAGAGGACATGAGCGTTATGACAGTGATGCTGCAGAACGCTACACAGGGACATTATGATTGACAACACATCCGTGCTGATTCACTGACTGTGGAAGCGCACCATGGCAGGGAAAATGACACAGGTGTCCTGTCCATAAAGAGGTATTTTTAGGTTTTTACCATTGCATTATCATGAGTATTATTCATATCTATGGTGTGAATGAACAATTTGTGTTTTACATTAAGTTTATAAGGTTAAGATTATTTTCGTTATTGTGGTGCTAATGTTTTATGTCTAGTGGCTGAGAGTGCTCAGTGTGTACTCTGTGACAGTTAAAACGTAACACTTACCAACTAGCATGTAACAACCCATTGTTGCTGAAACTGGTGTGCAATTTACCATGCAATGTCAATTAACACTTGACTGATCAAATCACTGAGATCAATGACTGAGCACCCTGACTGGTAGAATTGCCGTAAAACCCGCCTGAACTTCATGAGTCATAACTTTGACTTTGCGCTGAGACTGAAAGCCCTCAGTTGTTCACTCAGGAGGGTTAAGGACTGTGGCACATTCTTAACCACTGTACAATATCTGACTACACTTGTAGCATACTGCAAGTCAATGTTTACCCTCAAAGTAATTTGGAGTCGTTTTGTTTAAAAAAAATACACGAGCCACAGTCAAGTGTGAACTGCCTAGTGTGTCGTGTTATCTGAATTTATCATGATCTAATTGAACTTCAGACTCCATATTTTAATCTTTATTTGCTGCAACAATACATTTATAGATGCAAGAATCAGCCCTAACCCTGTAGAATTGTAGATAATATAATATGGGGGGACTCGTAAATAACATCAGAAGAGCCCTCTTGGTCGAGTCATAGGTCTGTGCTTGTTGTGATCGCAAGTTCATTCATTTCTATTCACTGTGGGAAAACAACCAAAAGCTATTGGCAGTCATGGGAGACCATCTGCAAACGGGCTCATTGCCATTCAGGGTATGGAGGGAAGTGGACAGCGGGAAGTTCCCCCAGCCAGCAGTATGAAAATGAAACGATATATTATTCTCTACAGTAGTGCATCACCTGTGAGATACGCTGAGCTGATGACAGTTGCCTTATAGAGAGTCACATTACCAGGTGTAATGTTTCATGGCCATAGCTTCAGCCAAGCGCACCTTTGTGGCAATTGTATTTTTCTCTGATGATGCTGAACCCATAACACAATATTTTACCCCATGCTACAGTGAAATACATCTTGTCACTTTTGTTCAGTTTTTTTATTTGCCAGTAGATTTGTCAGAAAATATGCAAACAGGTTATTGGTAATATCTGACTGCAATTAAGGAATGTTTGCAGTCAATCATGTTCTGAAGTAAACTAGTGATATTCACCATTGTGCACATCCCTTCCATACCATTGAACACTTGTCCTGGCACTTGTCACGTCCAGTAGACCCAGCTGATGACCTGACTGCCAGATGTTGCTGTTAATAATGCTGACTGTCGATAATAAGCTATTTCAGGGGTGCCGGAAACAGGGAAAACATGTCACAATTTTCGGCCAACAAAGAGAATTTCTACAGAGGATTAGCAAAAAAATACTCCAAATAATAACACTCAGTCTAAATATAGAGCTAATTTCCCTGCTGGTAATGAAGTGTCTGCATGTTTTGAAATGCAGAAACAATGGCTGTCCTAACCCCAAAAACCTGTTAAAATCCTGACAATGCAGTAAAATCCACCAAGAAAACACAGCTAATTACATATCATCTACCACAGGAAACATATTTTCAATGTTTTTCAGTCACAGTTAAATAAGGAATGCAGTAATGTGTACTGAAAAGCAAGATCGAGAGCATTTAGGTTGGCAGTGTAGCGTGACTTTGTTTGTCATATGGCAGCCGCCACGCAGGGACACTCAATGTGACAGGAGGAAATTGACTTGTATACTTACCCTTCGCAGCCGGCTCGAGGATTTTGTTTATTTCATTATCATTTGGGCTCTGTGCGTCTCGATTTTCCATGGCAATTTAGCAAAATTACTGTGTAATTTGTTACCTGCCCATATGGCTCAGGAAATATTACCAAGGGAAAATATGTCTGGGAATAGGTGGTGTTTCCTTTTGCTCTACATCTGCCAGAAACAACATATTTATATACTGTGGGGATTTGTATAACTGTGTTAGGACCACCACAATAAATGTAGTAGAGTTGTTGTAGAGGCTACAGTTTGCTAATGCTTCATCTTCACAACTTATCAATGTGGGAAAGCTAACACAGATTGCATACAGTGAATACATTTACTCCAAGTTAAATTCTGGAACATCAGAATGATTCTGAAGCAAATGTGTTCCCAGGTTATCGTCGTGTTTAGACTCATCGTCTGTTGCTTTGATTCAGTTCAGGCTCAGGAAAGCCGGTGTTGCAGACTGACATGACAACAGAGGACTAATTTTTCACAGATGGGGTAGGAGATCGCTGTACACCACTTGCTAGAATATCAATGTCGGGCGTTCTTAGGGAGTCGTGAAGAAATGTTTGAAAACAACATCAAATTGAGAGACCTGGTATACGGGGACATATTAATAAGCAATAAGGGGTGTATGAAATATAGTCATGACAAAAGGGTGTTCTTAGGCATGATACAAGGCTGAGTAAATCAGGGAGAATTACGTGTAGGAGTTTGAATGTAAAGGTCAGCAGAGAAGCGGGCTGGTTATTCTCTAAGGAGTAGCGTGGATTCACCTAAACCAACAGAAGCAATAGAAGAGCAGAATATGTCTTTTCCCGGACCTTTAGAGAATTATTATCTCTTTCTGTAAAGACCCAGATGCTTGTGCAAATGTGCGACTCATGTTCTACATTTTTATTTGTTGTTTTCTCTCTCATAGTCTGGTTGAAGATCATTTCTATTCTGCTTCGTATTTCCTAACAGCTGAGATTTACAGTAAAAATGTAAATCTGCTTTTTTTGGATCATTATTAAAAGCCTTTGTAAGTCCTTGTGTATTTTTCCATAATTCCTCTTTGGTTGCGCATCCGGCCCTTAAAATGTGCATCTTGTCTAATGAGAGTGGAATGTTTACCTTAGATAGAAGTTATGTTGCAGAACAGTAAGACGTTACAGTAAGACCGTCCATGATCTTTATGAAAATAGATCTCTAATCACACTTTGCCTCCTCATTTTAGTTACCTGCAGATGAGACATTTTGTATCCTCAAAATTTTTTGGCTTTCCCATCCTACAACCCACCCAGCCCTGGGGTGTGTTATTGACTCTTCTACCTCAACAGAAAGCACTGACTTCTTAAGCCTACTCTTGGATTATGTCATTGGACAAACACTCCACTAACATACAGTAACTAAATCTGCCTAGGAGCAGGAAATGTGTGTTGAATTTATGGGGTAATGGGATAGGGCAATTGACAGAGTAAGTTCTAGTAACATTCACAATAAGACTGTAAGGTTGTCACTGTATCCTGTGTTGTGTTGTGTTTTGTTTTCGTTTTGGAATTTAGTGTTGCTGAAAGGAGAATTCTGGGCGATTTCAACACGTAGCTGTGCTGTTAGTAAATTTGGAGTGCTGTCAGTAGCGAGACAAACTCAAACAATCTGTGTTGCTTACACCGTGTTATATTCCTGCTCCAGTTCACACCAGTTACGCTGATACGGGGCAAGTTGTAAAACGTGCTTTAGCCTGTTAACATGTTCGAAATGTCATTACAAGTGCATAGCCATGTGCAGTGATTCCTTCAGAGTAAACACAGCAAAACTGCCTACAGTAGATGTGAAAGAAATGCAAATTGTGATAAATCAGCCAGTGCACATACCTCTGTTTTTTTCTGGTGAAGTCCACACTAGTTGATTGTCAAACTCATACAATCCAATATTCCAAAACGTATTCTTTCCGCAAAAAAACTATTTGATGTGGTTTATGTCCATAGTTTGCAAGGGAGTTTGCACATCAAGCTGAAGTGCAACCAGCCACAACTGTAAAATCTCCCGGTTGCGGAGGGGTAGACGTTGAAAGCTCAAGCACAAATATCTTTTCACTTGGTTCCCGCAATTGGGAAAGGCACAAACTCTAAACATTTCCTAAAATTCCTCCTGATCTAACTCCAAGCTTCGTCTGTACGCTATCCCAGGTCCTCTCTGATTTCGCCATGAGTCTTCACTGTTGTTTAGTTACCTATGCGCATGCGCGAACACTCTTGAACTCTTGAACTGTTGGAGCTGTTAAAGTGGTGCTGTCAGGTTACCGATCAATGTTGCTACATACAGTAGTCTATGGACATAACCACGGCAAATCGTTTTTTTCTTCCAAAAATAGGTTTTGGAATATTGGATTTTATGAGTTCGATAATCAACTAGTGTGGACTTCACCAGAAAAAAACAGAGGTATGTGCACTGGCTGATTCCTCACAACTTATTTGCATTTCTTTCACATCTACTGTAGGCAGTTTCACTGTGTTTACTCTGAAGGAATCACTGCACATGGCTATGCACTTGTAATGACATTTCGAACATGTTAACAGGCTAAAGCACGTTTTACAACTTGCCCCGTATCAGCGTAACTGGTGTAAACTGGAGCAGGAATATAACACGGTGTAAGCAACACCGATTGTTTGAGTTTGTCTCGCTACTGACAGCACTCCAAATTTCTTAACATTCTCCTTTAAGTTATAGCATTTTTCCTTGAGTTTGTATGCCCTTGTGTTTTTCCTCTCCATTTCTTCAGCAATCTCCTAAATCCCGAGTCTCCATGAAGGCATCACTCTAGCCCAGATTCCAATTATCCTGTATGCAAATCACCTGTGCTCTATTATCCCCTGTATATATTCCTTCCCCTTTGTGTTCCTCATTGCGAGGTATTGTTTTTTCTGTGAAACTACTGAGCGCTTGTTCCCTGTTCTGCCTATGTTGGAGTATTTGACCATGACCAGTTTTTGCCTTGGATTATACCTTTTGTAATTTAGCCCCGTGATTACCTGGACCTGTTTTGTCTTTGGACCTGATTTTGGATTCTACCTTTTGTACACTTGCCCTGTTATTCTTCCAAGTTGCCGAACTCTGCCTGAATACTAACCATCCATTTTCTGGTATCGTAATACTTTATACAGTATACTTAAAGGGATACTTCACCCTACAGCTATCTGGAGGTGCTAGTAGCTTCCCCCAGACATTTGTAGAACAGTGAGATATGTTTTACCCATGCCTGGCTAGTGGAAGAGCAAGTTATGAAATTTCGCGGGGTATTTTCATACGCTGACATCACCGTGTGAGTCCAATGGACTTTGGAGATAGGAAAAATGAATGTAGGCATGTATTCTGTCACAAAAATAAGCATCCCTGTTACACTGATCTGGCTTTCAAACCTACTCCTTAAAGCCTCGGTTGTCCTTGATTTTTTAAGGTATAGCTTGTCTTTCTGTGACATTTCGATCAGACGTTTTAATGCTAAACAGACGAGGTGGTATGATTTTTTTCATATGTGTAGAACTACAGTGCTGGCTTCCTTATTCCAAGCCCCGCCCA
>JACXGM010012959.1:7754-23604 GCA_016801145.1 Umbra pygmaea
CCTGTTCCGATCCACTGTCCTTCTCCTCCTTCCTCTCCTGTTCCGATCCACTGTTCTTCTCCTCCTTCCTCTCCTGTGCCGATCCACTGTTCTTCTCCTCCTTCCTCTCCTGTTCTGATCCACTGTACTTCTCCTCATTCTCCTCTGACCCCCTGGTTTTCTCCGCCTTTGACCCCCTGTTCTTCTCCTCCTCCGACTCCATGTTCTTCTCATCTTTTGACTCCCTGTTCTTCTCCGTTTCTGCGGTACTCCGTGCCTCCTGGGCCAGCACCTCTGACAGGTAGTGCCTGATGTTCTGGCGGGCCGCGTGCACCAAATCCCCATCAATGTCCAACCCTAATATACGAGCAGGCCGCAGCTTCTTAGCGATGCACAGAGTCAGGTGGCCCGTGTTGCAACCCAGATCCAGCACCGCTTTGCCCTGGAACCACTCCCGGCGCAGACAGCGGAACCGAGGGTCCTCGACACAGCCCGGGTTACGGTAGCCGTAGTACTTGTTGTAGTTTCCGTACTGAAACATCTTCTTGTTACGCTGTTGTTGTTGTTGTTTGTGCTGGTTGTGGGGCTGCTGCCGACTGGCTGCTACCTGAGTGGAACCCCTGGGACCTACGACTGGGGTGTGAAAGGAGGACTGTGCGTTTTTCCTGGACCCACCGCGGCCCCTCTCCTCAGCCACTTGCCTGGCCATAAGAATCTCTGCTTTACCAGAGTTCCGTCTTCGTTTGCGCTGCCGGCTGGTGAGCTGGTTCGCCCCTCCAGGCGCAGCTGCTGAGGAGTCTGCCGGGGCACGAGGCTGGGCCTGGTGGGCCGGTAAAGGAAGCACCGCTTCATTAAGGCTGGAAGACGGGTGAATCCCGTTACCATTATCCCCCTGGGAAACTAGAGCGGCTGGGACACTAGCTGCTCCCTGAACAGAGGCAGACACTGTGCCAGCAGACAGCCGGTTCGACAGAGAGGAAGCAGCAGTGTTGGTTAATTCAATGGCCCTCTCTGAATCTGACAGGTCCAAACCAGAGATGGAAGACGCCCCAACACCACCTCCTCCATGGTGCCTGTGGCGGTGCCTTCTCCTGCCACCACTCTTAAAGGGCGAAACGAGGACGCCCCTACCTTCCATCTGGCTGTTGAGGTTGAGAGGATCAGTAATGTCCCTGGGAATGAGGATCTCGACAGGGTCACGGTTCTTCGCCGGCAGTGGGGAGGACCTGGGAGTCTCAGCGTTCAGGGCCCTGTTCACATCTTCGTCCAACAGGCTGTTGAGGTTCAGCGGGTCAAAGATATTTCCACCCAGCAGGAAGTTTGTGGGCAAAACCGAGTCGCTCTCTGAGTTGGCCCGTCGTCGTCTTTTACCTGCTGGATGCTTGAACCCTGCATTAATTGTGCTACGACGCTTCGAAAGTTTCTGATGTTGTTGTTGTTTGGGCTGCTGCAAGCCATTTTTAGGGTTAAGATGCTGCTTTGTCACCATAGCCTCCTGACTAACACTCTTTTGTTGGTCATTGCTGTCTGCCGACCTGCTGTGCTTGGTTTGGGCACAACTGTCTACCAACGGAAAGGTAGCAACACTATCTGTGACCTTTGGATGGTCCACGGTGGCCCCTGGCACTTTGGGGGAACTGGTGAAGCTTCCAGTGCATGCTGAGAGCTGCTGGGGTGGCAAAGTTGGTGCAGCATCCACTTTCGTACTATTTGTTGGCACAGGCTCTTTATCAACAGACATCTTCTATCACCTTCTACTTAATACTTTTGTTGCTGACATGGAACCACTAAAATGAAAACATAAAACAAATATATATCATTACAAACTTTCCAAGAAAATCAAACATAAATTAATTTAGCCTAAAATTAAACAATATCTGCTTTCTTTGAGATTTAAATTAATCATTCATGCAAGTTCTGAACTTTACAATTAACGACAATAACTTTTTAAAATTAGCCTAGATTAAGGTGCACGTATGAGGCTGGCTAGTAGAACTTACAGGAGGCAAACGTTGAGTGAACGTCCACAATGAAGACATTGAACCCACCTCCTCAATGCCTTCTGGTGCTTATGAACCCGCTTCCTCAATGCTGTTAGCTAGCTATAAACACCGAGCATGTTCACGAATCCTCTTCTTTAGTTGTATGAATAAATTAAGACCAAGTAACATGCAACATGCGATATAAATTAGCAGTCTAGTTAAAGAACGAAGCAACTGTATGTTCATCAACAACAACACAAACGTCCATCAGCGCAGCTCACCGTTCTCCCCGCCTTCTGGTGAAGCTGAACTGTCACTGCCACACTCCCTCCCCGAGTTACTGACGTTCCCGCAGCATCAGCTTCGTTGCTATCTTGATTGTTTGGTATTGTTATTTTCACTGGTTAAATTAATAATGTTTGGAAGATAAGCCTCTCCAAAACAAATAAAACAACCTGTGCGGTTGTTTTGTGTGAAAATGTTTATGATTGTGTGCTTACTCGCAGTTTACACTCCAAACTCCGATAGCTAACTTCTAGCACAACATCTCTCCGCTTGTGTGTCAATGGTTGTTTTATCCTTTGCTAAGAGCCTACACATTCAGACGGACAAGCCTCGGAACCAATACGATGACGACTTTTATTCCTTCTTCTCGAAATAGACCAATTAGAGACAAGCATGGGTAAGACTATTCGACATCTCGACCTAGTTTTGCACTGATGACCCAATAGGTAGCACATGATTTGCCTGTCTGAAATTTAATTTCTTATCCCCCCGCCATTGCGGGAATTCCTATATTGATATATTGTTTACGAACTAAAAGCATTATTTGCGTCAAATAAATGTACATAAAGGGAATGTTTTACAAGCGAGACAGATCAACATAGATTAGCTTACAAAGCTTGTTCGACCCCCGCCCCCTCTCATTCTCTGACATGTGGTAGGGCACGAACTGAGCGTTATCGGGATTTGTAGTTTTTTAATCCAACAAAGCTCAGGAGGTTCTAACCTATTTTTTACAGTCTATGGTTCTACCACGTTAAAGCGGCACATTCCATAAGTAACATTCCATTCATTTGTCCTGTCGGCCCGAATTGTACGTCGATGTTTAAAATTAGTTTTTATATACATGTTCTTACTGAAAACAGGAATAAATCAGGGCCAATATAACCAATTTCGTAATTTCAAATTTTGCTATTATACAATTATATGTATTTTGTATTACTTAAATTGAGGTTTTCCACCCCTGGATCCATTATGATTGTTTACTAGTCCTAAAACATAGTTTGGTAAGACTTTATAATAACCATCATTAATAGATGGTAAATTGATAATTAAATCATGTTTAATAAATTGTTATTTCACTATTTACAAATTGTTATTTTACTGTTAACAAACAATACAATGATATTTAATCATGTGTATTAATTATTATTCATGCTATAAATTAACAGTTTATTGTTACACAAATTATATAATTTATATACAATATTAGTTATTAGGTAATGATTCAAAAAAGTTTGTAAACCTTTAAGAAACCGTTTATAAAATATCTATAAACATTACCTAAATAGATTGACTAGATATTCCTATTACTTTGTTATTGGTTACTAATTGGTTTGTAAACCGTATCCAAACAGTGTTCAATTTGCTGATAAGACAAACTATTATCAGTGCAGAAATCACTGTTTCACGAAACATCAATAACAGATTTAATGGTACCAAATAAAGTTACTTGATGCTTCATAGACCACTTATTCATCATTGACTAATTACTACAAACATCAGTTGCAACTTTATAATAGCCATTCTAATAATTCATATAGATGGTTTGCAAACCATTTATTTAGTAATTGTAGAGTATTGTAAACATAATTCTTAACTTTACAATGGCCAACTAGATAATGTTTATAGATGGGTCAGAAAGTATATATTAACCTTTTAGCAATGTATAAT
This sequence comes from Umbra pygmaea, assembly GCA_016801145.1. Lineage (NCBI taxonomy): Eukaryota > Metazoa > Chordata > Actinopteri > Esociformes > Umbridae > Umbra > Umbra pygmaea. The sequence continues at coordinate 11,672 of JACXGM010012959.1, forward strand.
AATCGTCATTTGCAACTTTATAATCACCATCCAGACAATATTCATAGGCGGTTTACAAAACAATTACTAACCAATGACAAAGTATTAATTATCTAAGTGTTTCTAAACCATTTAGCCATGTATTATAATCATCAATTGCAACTTTATAATAACCATATAGGCAAGCAGAATAGATCCCTGTATTGCACTGCTGGTTTGTTTCTAAAGCCAAGCAAGTTCTGGCCTGGTTAGTCCCTGGATGGGAGACCAGTGCTGCTGGAAGTGGTGTTGGAGGGCCAGTAGGGGACACTCTTCCCTCTGGTCTAAAGATCATTCCCAATGCCCCAGGGCAGTGATATGGACATCTGCCCTGTGTAGGGTGCCGTCTTTCTGATGGGATGTTAAACGGGTGTCCTGACGCTCTGTGGTCACTAAAGATCCCATGGCACTATTCATAAGAGTAGGGGTGTTAACCCTGGTGTCCTGGACAAATTTCCAATCTGGCCCTCATACCATCATGGCAACCTAATCATCCATATTTCTCAATTCATTCATTCTCCTCTCCCCAGGCCATTGCTGCAAATGAGAAAGTGTTCTCAGTCAATTTGACTGGTAAAATAAAGGTAAACTAAACTAAACTAATGTTTGGATACAGTTTACACTAAACTAATGTTTAGATACAGTTTTTACATCAATAACCAATACCTAAAATTGTTTATAATTGGTATAATATGTTCAACAATAAACAGTTAATTTATAGCATTAAAAATGATTAATAAACATTATTCAATATAATTTTATTGTTTGTTAAAAGTAAAACAACTATTTGTTAATAGTAAAATAAACATTTACTAAACATTAGTTAACTATCAATTTACCATCTATAAATGATGGTTATTATAAACTGTTACCCATAGTTTTTTAATTTCTTTGTAGTTTTCGAAAAGGTTACATACTATAATGCAGTTAATGAAGTTAAAAGGTTATTGTAGCCTTAATGTCAATTAACAATAATTTAGAATTAACGAAAACAATTTTTTACTGGCCTGTATATTTTGCTAATAATTATGTATTTAATTTATTGACCCCAAGTTTGGGGATATTAAATATTTTGCCTTTTCTTAGACTAACAAAATCCAATAGGCCTAACATTATGAACATGATTTTGATGCATTCAATTTTATCAGTTTAGATTCAGACATGTTAGCAGTAATATAGACGATATCAGTAACACTGACAGGCAGGGAGCCAAGAACAACACACTAAGTTAGCAAAATAGGACTTTAATTACAAGACTTTGTACATGTTAAATATAAATATATTTACAATCTTTACATGTGATTATAATTTAGGAAAACAATAGACGGGGAATAACTGGATAGGAATGTAAGACAGAAAGGTATTATCCAAGACAATGAACATAGTGATAAGCTTCAGAAAGTCCATCCAGTAAGCACTTTGGAGCCTTCAGTAAAACAGTTAAAATTCATTCTGTTGACAGGACTTTTAAAGTGACACTGACAGACTTTCAGAAAACATTTGATGACCTCAGAAGAACACCGCTAATGGAGCCTTGATCATGTGATGTGTCCATTTCCCCTTACCCTTCTCTGGATTTCAGGGCCAGGGCCTCCATACTGCCTGTGACTGGATTTGAAATAGCGACCGCCGCAGCGTCCTTGCTGGGCCTTCAAGCGAAGGGCCCACGGGCCGAAGGGGGGTAGGGGGGCTCGACACTAGGGTCGGACAGGATGGTAGCAAAGGCACCGCGGGCAGAGGTGCAGCATGAGAAAAGGACAACTGAGTTTCTGATGAAGTTTGAAAAGTTGGGGACGGGAAAGGGAAGTGACAGGGTATGGAGACGAATGGAGGTGTGGTGCTGAAAGGTGACGAGGAGCTGGAGTAACAGGGGGAGGGTGGGGGGGAGATGGAGTAAGGGGGAGATGGGTACGGGGGTGAGAGGTGTTGACCAGAGTGGTGATGGTGGAGCACAAAGGTGTTGGGGTAGATGGGCAGAGAGGGGTTGATGTAGGGGAAGGTGGCCTCCCTGCTGGCTGGCTGATGACCCATCAATGTGCTGTCCTTCCTGTTTGGCACTCTGCTCTGGAAACAGGGTCCTTCCACTGCAGGGCCCCAGGTCTGGAGGTCCAGGGGGAATGTCTTGGTCTGCACCGTCCCCTGACGGAAGGCACTGTGGGCATCCAGGTGGCCCCTCAGCTCCTGGACAAAGCGCTCTCTCTGGGAAGGGTCTACGCAGTCTATGTAGTTGTCCAGTCGGGAAAGGCACTCTCTGAAACCTGCACTGTAGATAGTGTTTGGTGCGGGCTGTATGTGTTCGTGTACATCTCCTGTCTTTTGAGACTTCTCAGCACTAGTCACTGGAGCAGAGGATTCTTTCATTGTATTTTCTGTGAGGGTTACTATTAGTCAATAGGGAAAGTCAAACAGTATAGGGAGAAAATTTGGAATTGAAAAAATGACAGATAGAGACAGATGGAGCCATATGAACATGACAGTATGAGAAAGTATCATAAAATAATAGATTAACACAAAAGTGGACAGAGAGGCCAGCATGAAGAAGAAAAATAATTCAGCAGAAGATTAGTCAAAACAACATGCAAAAGCCAATGGTGTGTGTATTTGTAGGTTTTTGTAAGTTTGTTATAAGAGGGAGATATAAAGGAGGTTTTGGAGAGAAAAACAATAATTATTAGTACTTACAGTAATGTGATATGAACTATTTCAGCATTACTAGGCATATTTCACTGTATATTCTGAAATAAATTACATTACATAAACAATCATGGACAACCTAATAACACTGATTATGTATAGATACCTTTGCTGTCGTTTCCATTTGACCTTCTTCTTATATAATCGACAGTCAAATCTAAAATTTCAGCTTTTTCCAATTTTGGATTTTTTAGCCGCTGTGAGAGAGAAAAATAATCCTGCTGAGTATGGCATATACATGCAGTTTTGGTATGCAAGTCAGAAGGAAAACAAAAAATACATTGTAAATATAAGATTTTTGGTGTCTATAAAGATCCCGATATCCTGGATCCCGACGGACACCTGGTTCCGTTATCAATCATGTACCGTAGACATACGTTTGGAGATGTGCGTAAAACCTCGACTTTTTACGCAATTCAATTTCTTCACAACATCACATGGTTTAAGTGTGAGGTGTTCCAAGAGCCATTCATGTGTTTATACGTGAAATACAACTGATTTGTCCTGTAGTGATTATTAATTAATGAAACAGAGGAACAAAAAAGACAAGCTGATTTTGCAATCACAAATTATGTGGTCGACTCACCATGTCAGAAGTGTTTCTGAGCAGAATGGTCCTTAGCTCATCCAAACGTTGATTTATTCTATCACGCCTCTTCTTTTCAATCAAGGGTTTGAGAACCTAGCAACCGATAACGATCAGAAATTGCAACATAGCCAAATCCAAAACCCAACTGATCAAACCCGAAATTCAGATGCTCTAGTTTAAAGATTCTTTACACCTGATCTGAACTTACCCTCTTCAAGGCTTTACGATCATTCATGTTTTATCGTTACAAATTCCTCGATGAAGTAGGTTCATATGAAGACTTATTTTTCGAATAGGAAACGATGAATGCATACAATCCGGTCACAGAAACTCCAAAGAAAATATCCACACTCACCAAAGCGGTTTTATCAGAAGTGGGGGCCGCGTGGTTATTTATAAGGTCAGGCAGACTGATTGTCATTGGTTAAAAAGGTGACAGTGACGTTTTCACTATTCGCAATGGGAAAAGTGTCAACATATATTATTTAGCCCAAAATTAAATATGAGTCTTTACAAGGGTTATGTGTATGCGCTATGATTCAAGGAGAAATCGTCACTTGTGTGATGTGTGATGTGAAAAATATGCCTTAGGTTCTTTTTTTAATTTTACTGTTATTTACCTTGCGAGTTGACTAAGAATCAATTCTTATTTGCAGCAACGACCTGAGAACAATTTGGTTACTCACGAATGGTTTGGGGGAGTGAACCGGGGGCCCCAAGGACACCTTTCAGATGCCCTAGGCATATTGTTCAATTTATTTCCCATATGAAGCAGCCAAATATATGTAGTACAATGTTATTGTTTAGAAATACCAGAGCTAGCATCTTCTGACCTTTATTTGGCTTCAACAGTAATGCGTTTATACCATTATTGGCGCAATTGTCCTGTAAAAAAGTTATCGTTTTAGGATCAATTTGGTACAAAATGTGTCTAATAGCTTTGGTGGGAGTGGTCTTAGAACCTATGCATTCTCGTGGGAACGGACAAAAAAACCTTTGCTGAAAAAGTGTCAGGATGAACACCATCAGACCAACTCGAACACACTTGGTTTTACGACAAAAACATTCATGGAAGTGCCATTTTACGCGTGGATGACAACCGTCGAGTGTGCCAAACTTGCATAACCATCTGTTCCAAGTAAGACAGTGCTAATAATCAACACAAAAGAGCCGTGGGAAAGGGAATCGGGTCTGAAATCCAAATTTGGCATACAGTTCACGCAAATAGATGATGTTGCGTTTTTACGAGCATGGCTAAAAATAGGCCAATGCAGCTCACCAATAGATTCAATTCACATACACACACATAGGTGAGCGAGAAAAATATGAGCGAGACACACTGCGCATAAACAGCAAATTTGAGTTCACACGAGCACTTTAAAATGATCAGACATTGCTGAATAAGATGTTGCAAAGTCCTGTCCTAGGTTCTGCCAAAATTTCCCCTCGCTTTACTTACCTCTGGAAACTCCATCCAATGCGAGCTATAGCTATTGGTTTAGATCTAATCATTTGGGAATACCTTGTGAGAGCGCTATATACTCATAAGATTAAAACAAACACTTTGAAATGACAATATACTATATATCAAATGAATAATTTAACATTCGAAGGAGATGGTATTTACTTGACCATGAGATTTCTTCAAGTTATCGTATGGGTGACATTATGTTACTTCATGTTTATTGTTCGTTTCAATGCTTCGTGGTAACATTTCGAACCATTGACCATGACTGTGGTGCCTCACTGGGAAAATATAAAAAGTATCTCTCTCATAGGATGTGGCTATTGTTGTGGTTAATTACTAGTTAGAATTTGCAGGAGGTTAATATAGCATATCAAAGTGGTGTCGCTAATAGGCTGAAAGGTGTGTTGGTTCCCAGAGGCACACGTCGACCACATATTGACACTAAATAAAATCCTCTTGCACATATCACACATTCGAAGAAAATTTATTGTTTGAGTGTAAGTAAAAACTAATCTAATGGGCCATGGAATAAGGCATAAGAACTGAGGTATAGGGCCAGACGGCCAGTTACGAATGAGCACAACAGTGTCACTGGCATGCGCTATTTTATAACGGACTTGCCATTTTAAATAGTATGGATTAAAGACTTGGTATTTGACAAAAAAATATTTCAATATATGTGTAATGTCAGTATCTTAAAAGAGGGTCGATTTCGTTGTGATCCAAGGCAATGAGGAATGCACTTCTATAAAATGGTCCTTTTGAAAATGACAAAATCAAATTACACCCAATGAAATTGTGTAGACTTAAGTTATTCATGTAGTTTATTTAAGTAAAATGCAGGTAAAAAATATTTAAATGTTCCTTATTGACACACTTAACTATTTATTGACCTGCAGACGCCACTGGGAAAATGTTCCCCTGCCCTTTCCCTTGGGAAATATAGCCTATGTATAGGATTTACACGTCGGATAATGAGTCTACTTGTTAGGATGTGTAAATAATTTTGTTAGTACCACATGTCGTCATTAGGTGCGATGGTTCCCACACCACACCTTATTAAGTCTAAAATACAAAATTTTGTCTATCACAAGTTATGGCAGTGAATATATTGTATTTATTAAAATCGCAAAGCTTTTGATTTAGTGACAAAATATGCCAAAATTGAATGCAGTTGGCCTACCATTTCTAGCGTATGATGTGATGGCCAACTCTCGCCAAACACCTCACGCGTCAACTTTCACCAACACCTCTTCCGCAATATACAAGGCATTTGTCTTCTACGAACACGTGCCATGGTTTCTGCATGTGGTTATGCAGAGCCTGCCTCGGTGCCATAATGATGTATAACTTTAATTGCATAGCGGTTTAAGATATACGTTTTGTATTGAACACACCTGATCCCAATGCACCGCATATTTGTGAACTTTTTGAATTTATTTTTTCATCAGTATTATAATCCAAATGTTAAAATTAGTCAGGGTATTAATTGCATTTTTTGGGGGGGTTCACTAATCACAGGGTGCACTGCATATTTGAGTATTGTATGAATTGGAAAGTATTTCCCAAAAGGGGTTCGATGCATTCCATTGTATCTTAGACCTGCGTTTTGGTAATTTTACAGAATTCTCGTCCCTGATGTGATAGTGTGGGAAAATGTCGCTAAGGCCATTCCCTTGGGAAATTTACACGTCAATTCTGTTTATTACCTGTTGGAAATTGTACATAATTTAGCGAAAACGTGTCACTCCTGTTGGTGCAATGGCTCCCAGATTGTATCCCTCTCTATAAATGGACATCCTTAATTTAATAAATGTTTTAACCACATAGTCAACTGTGTATGTGAAAAGTAAAATCATCACCGTGTCTGTATCAATAATTTCAAAAGCGTATTTGGTTTGTGCGTCAAAAGGTTGTGGCAATTGGAATGTGCCATTTGTGTCTGCCCGTGTCTGTCTGTGAGAGGTGGAGGTGTCAGTTCTTTTATATGTAAATCCATGTCAAGGGAGAACGGTCGACAAATGCCAACACCTCTGTAATTACAATAAGCGTGCCATTTGTTAGTTCGGACATACACGTGCCCACCACCCAGGGGTCATATAATCCGTATGGCTTTTACTTCAGGTTCCCTTGATCCTTGTTGTGAAACTTTGGAATGCCGCACGCGTATACTGTGCAGATTGGCTACCCGATGGCGTGGGAGGAGTCTAAATTCACGTCTGCCTTTCACACTTAAAAGTCGTGAAAAGAAAATAACGTCACAAGGGGACTATCCATCCGCAGCGACAGCTCGTAGTGAAACACCAGTGTCCAGCTTTACTATTATTTTCATCTAATAATTACGCACGGTGTACTTTTGTGGATTAATTAAAAATAAGATCCAAGTTGACGGAAAATAGTACATCAAAATGAATAGAAAGGTAAGACATAATGAATGCACTACTTTTTTTGCCATTTTGTCTGAGAAATAGTAGAACAGATGCAATGTTATGTCAGGGTAAAAGTATATTAATCAACACAAAAACGTGTTAAATTGTGTAATAATGAATATTTGTTAACTTTTGACTAATTTGTTAATGTGATCTGACCTCTCTGATGGTCTCTTTCCATATTGCTCTTTAGCTCCTCAAGCCTCAGGTAGAGAAACGTCGCAGAGAGAGAATTAACCAAAGTCTGGAGAACCTGAAAACACTGCTGCTGCAGGGTACAAAATATCAGGTACAATATACATAAATCATTTACATGAATAAACTGAAAGGTGTAGCCAGACTTTACAATATTAACTTGCCCTGTTTCTTCAACAGGGGGTGACTCAGCGTAGAGTGGAGAAATCTGAGATCCTGGAGCACACGGTTCTCTTTCTCCAGAACACTGGAAGTACGGACAGGAAGAAAGCTGAAGCTGGCGAACAACAACATCTTTTCCAGGATGGCTTCTCAGCTTGCCAGCATAGAGCTGTACATTTTCTGGGTCAAGAAAGGGAGGGGCTGCAGTTGGATGCAGCACTGAACACTTCTTTATCTGCTCGTCTGAACAGCACTGAGGCTTTGGTAACAGCTAATTTGTCTAACACTCTGTCCATCACATCACGCTTGAAGACACAAGAATCCCACACCAGACAACAGCTTTGTGCACTCAGGAGGAAAATGTCCACCCCACATCCGCACAGAGATCCATTACAACACGTAACTCCCAAAGCTTCTCAGCAGACCTGCACATATGCTGCCAAAGAAGCACATACACAGAACCTTTCAATCAGCCAAACAGTGTGGAGACCATGGCCTTGAGCACAGTAAACTGAACTGGGATATTGAACTGTTAACTGTAGTTTACTACGAAATGAAAACGAGGATGAAACATCCTTTGTTGCTGAGATTGACATTATGGAGTCATTCATTTATGCAGTGTTGTGAACACTGGGCTCTGGGGATCTGTCACTAATGTGAAAATAATCTGTAAATAATATACCATTACTTATCAAGACATGTACTGTACTCTTGTCTTACGCTGTAACCTTGTCTGTTTTTGCACATTAATTTATTTTGGGACATAAGCCCACAGTTTTTTATTCTATAAATGACCTCAGCTTTTAATAATAATAATAATAATAATACAACTTTTTAAAAACGTCTCAATGCTCTCTTTTTCAGTAGGCTATTACATGAATCACATTCAATTCACTCACTGGGTCTTACAACAATGCATGATAAATATATTGGAAAAGTTTATAGATTTGCATTACTTTGATTTCTGGCATGTGTTTGAATCAAAAGGTGAGTATTGGCCACGGGCTTTGACGCCTTGACAAAAGTCGGAGGGAACAAGATCAAAGTGTTGCAGCTATCCAATTACACATCAAACACCCCTCCTGACACGTTGTGTTTCATATGGACACATTATGTGCGAACGCTCTCGAAATACCCCGACATAATGTCATCCTCATTTTCCATGAGTTTTGGAGGAATTCAGTAATTCATGCTGTACAGAGGGTGCATTTTACAATAATAAATACAGTACACATTAGCAGGAGGTTTAATGTTTAATATGTAAAGTATAGCCTATTTATTCGTGTCCACTAATATTCAATGTAATTATGCATATTTGAAAGTTGAAATTATTATAATTAGCAAATATAGGATTCATCAGTAAAGCAATAATGATGTATGCATCATAAAACTGCAGTTAGATTCAAGAAAAATATGATCAGAGGCTAATAATATATATCTTGAAACCACATTTCACCAAATCACTGGATACACTGTAAAATATATCCGTGAAAAAACTGATAGTAATTTTTGCCACTTCTATTTCAAATATTTTACAGATATTTCTTTCAAAACAATAACAGGAAATATTTTATAAACATGGATGTCCCCTACAAAGTAATATCAGCTCTGTGTGTTAACGGACATTTAGTATGTTTATAAAGGGTTTTCTGTTATTGTCTTGAAGGAAATGTAGATAAAATAATTTTAAAAAATACTGGTATATTTTTTTATATTTGTCGTTGTATCTGTCATCTGTGCTTATACACTGGGAACTATTCCAAACCAAATTCCCGTGGGAAATGGGGTAGAATAGACAATTATTTGTTTTTATTATCTGCTAGAATGTGTACATCATTTAGCGTACAGCTACTGCGAATGGCATGGTGTAAAGTTTCGAGGGTCTTGCTTAACAGTGACCTCTAAAATGTTAAATGCCTTGACATTACAGAATAATTCAATCAAAATACTGTTAACTATGAAAAAGTCAACATTAGTGACAAGTCATTAACATCCGCTGGATCTGTGCATAAAAAGTTTTTGCAGTTGGAAGGTGCAATACCTTGTGACTGCTCATGTGGTGTTTGTTTGATCGTTGGTATCAATTCGTTTCTTAAACCATGACCAAGGGTGAATTGACTAAGCACTAAGCGTGGCATTTTATTATTTATTTGAAAGACACGTGCCTGCATTGGGTGTTAACGCAGATGTGAAGCACCTAAAGCGCCAAGTCCCCTTTGATATTCACCTAGTTCAACTTTGATGCAGCGTGAGAACGCATGACAATTATCTCTGTCGAGTCTCGAAACAAATTTAACCAACATATAAACTCTCTTAACCTTTTTAATTTGGTCATATAGCCTTTTCAATGTGACTGCCGACATCTATGTACACCATTACTACATTTTTAAAAAAAATGTAATCTTTAATTAACCGGTTGGGCAGGTTGAGAACAGTTTCCCATTTGAAACCGCGACCTGGAGAAGATAAAAGCGAAAGTTGCAAGACCTAAAGTTACACATGAATTATACAAGTTGGAAATGAACTAAACAAGTGAATATCAATAGAATAAAAAAATACAGGGTGCGGATCTTCAGAGTAAACTTTATATGTACAATAGTGCAACAGGAGTGTGAATTAGAGAGGTAGATTAATTTGTTTGGGCAGCAGATGGCTCAGTGTTTAGGGAGTCAGACTTGCATTCGGAAGGTTGGTGGTTCGATTCCGAACTGTGCCAAATTTCGTTGTGTCCTTGGGCAAGGCACTTTACCCTATGTTGCTCCAGGGCAATGTCCCTGCACTTATTGTAAGTCGCTCTAAGAGCGTCAGCTAAATGACTAAAATGTTAAAGTGCAAAAGCAATGGAATAATTAACACTTCAGCATATCTGTGCAAATTTATATGGTAAAAAATAATTGTATCAATGATAAAAAATAAATAAGCTGCTACATATCTTACTTATGACTATTATTCACAATTATTACTAAATTACTGTAGGCTAACTTTCAAACTTTGTCTGAATGCTACGCTAAAAATATCCAAAAACGTGACGCGAAATTCTGTGTCATTGTTTGCGATGATATTGGGAGGAGTCCAAACTAACCTTTAATTTCATTGGCTTTAAAAGTGGTCGGGACTGAAATTTCACAACAGTCACTATAGGTTTCCCCAGTTAGCTTACCTACCACAGAGATATACCACCGTTCTTTTTTCATCTGAAAATTGATAGACCTCTGCTTTGAAAAGGCCAACTGCATATTTATTTTTGGAACAACACATAAATGGAGAGAAAGGTAAGATTTCATAATTTAAAATTATTATGTTGCATTTATGTGAACTGATAAAAATCATTTGATATATACGGAAGAGATGTACACTGAATAATTAACTTATTAAATGAAACTGGAATAATGATGCACCGCAACATATCCCATCTTAGTGTAATTGTCACTGTTTTGGAGAAGAGGCTAAACCGTGGTTTGACCTGCACCTGATGGTCTCTTTCCATCTTGCTCTTCAGCTCCTCAAGCTTCAGGTAGAGAGACGTCGAAGAGAGAGGTTTAACCAAAGTCTGGAGAACCTGAAAACAATGCTGTTGCAGGGACCACAACATCAGGTAAATTACAAATTAATAATTGTATTAAACTACACTAAATGCTAGTACAATCTCCTCAGAGGACTGGATGAATGTACCTAACCTGTTAACTTTTTTACCAGGGGGTGTCTCAGCGTAGAGTGGAGAAATCTGAGATCCTGGAGCACACGGTTCTCTTTCTCCAGAACACTCGTATTACGGACAGGAATAAAGTTGACGCTGGCGAACAGAAACGTCCTTTCCAGGATGGCTTGTCAGCCTGCCTACACAGAGCTGTACATTTCCTGGGTCACGAAAGGGAGGGGCTGCAGTTGGAGACAGCGCTGAACTCTATTTTCTTTGGTCGTCTGAACAGCCATGTTTGTCTAAACACCAACGTCCATGTTACAGCTCAGTCTTCTAACACTCTGCCTATATCAAACCACCAATATTCAAGCTTGCCGTTTAAACACTCCCACAACAGACCGCGGCTTTGTGCAGTCATGGCGAGTAAGTTACAACCCCACAGAGCTCCAATGCAATATGGAATCCCCAACGCTTCTGAGCAGATCTGCAGATATGCAGCCAAAGAAGCACATTTCCAGAACCTTTCAACTAGCCAAACAGTGTGGAGACCATGGCCTTGAGCACAGTAAACTGAACTGGGATATTGAACTGTTAACTGTAATTTACTACGAAATGAAAACGAGGATGAAACATCCTTTGTTGCTGAGATTGACATTATGGAGTCATTCATTTATGCAGTGTTGTGAACACTGGGCTCTGGGGATCTGTCACTAATGTGAAAATAATCTGTAAATAATA
>JACXGM010012960.1:0-23504 GCA_016801145.1 Umbra pygmaea
CCCGTATTCATAAAGATTCTAAGAATCCTCTTAGAAAACTCCTAATTTAGCTTAAAAACTTTTACGTAGGAGTCTTAGCTTAAGATCGATTCCAGACCCATCTAAGAGCAACTCTGAGCAAGGAAAAGACAAAAACTCTTATCTTAGTGAGGAGGCGGGGCTGACCCCGTTGCTATGTATGACACAATCTTTTGAAGACAGTGATTGGTTGGTTGTCCAAGAAACTGAGCGATTTTAAGTATTCCGTGAAACTGTCACGGATTTAGAAGTTAAGGATCCGTGGCAGTTTCACAGAATTTTTGGCCATTCCGTGAAACTGCCACAGAGTTTGAAGTTAAGTGTCCGTGGTAGTATCACGTATTTTGGAGATCACGCTGAATAATTTGGATGCGGGTTCCATCAATTACTCCGACAACCAGGCTGCTATATTCATTCATGCAGTTTTTAATGCCTGCAAGGTGGGAATGTCCAGTGTAAAGGAAATGCACTGCGACACAATAAGAGGTTCTGAAAGTGCTGTAATTGTTTGTGTGATCACTCTGCTTACAGAAGGTTGTGACAGACCCAAGTCATCACTGCTACATTGCATTTTCCCAGTTGCCAAATATCTTAATGCAGTGATTAATTTCTGGCACTATGACATTTCTCCGCTGTGTCGGAGATGTTAGCGTGGCTCTAATACGATCGATCACAAACATGATCCCTGCACGATCTAATCTATAGCGTATTGACTAACTGTCATTCATTGTCTGCAACACATTTCTTCTCCCTCTTCGTAATTCCGCCGTTTTCTCCTCTACTGAAGGAACTCTTAAGCCTCTTAAAAGTCCTCTTCTGTACTCCTACCAATTTTGGCCTTAGGACCTCTTTTAAGAGTTAAGATGCTTTCTGAATTACTTTTTTCTTTACTAGGATTTTTTTTTATTTTAAGAGTAATCGCCCAAATTTCTAAGAATTTTCTTAAAATTTTCTCACTAGGAGCTACTCCTCGCATTAAGATTCTTTATGAATACGGGCCCAGGAATAAAAGAAGAGAGTAGAGGAAAATCGCACTTATATTAAAACCGTGGCAGAGGTGCTATGTTTTACAGCCACACTAAATATTTCACAACAGGGTCACCATGAGTCTGAGGACTCGCACAATAAGGGAAATTTCCTAGGTATCATGGAATTGGTTGCAAAACATAATTTATTGATACAAAAGAAAATGAAATCTTTAGGGAATGCAAAATACACCAGCAATACAATACAAAATGAAATTCTCGAATGCCTGTCAGATATGGTACGTGAGACAATCATCAGTGAAGTGAAGGAGAGTGAAGTTTTTTCTGTGATTGCAGATTAACTAAAGATCTAAAAAAAAAAAGCGCAGTTGTCCTTAGTATTTAGGTACTATTATAATAGTGCAGTACATGAAAGCTTTTTAGAGTTCCAACAAGCCACTCGATTAGATGCGGAGGGTCTCTCTGAAAAAATTGTACAATGCTTGGAGCGGTATGGGCTTGAGTATAGGTCTAATTTGGTAGGACAAGGATATGATGGGGCATCTGTAATGTCTGGCAAACACACTGGAGTGGCGAATAGGATTAAGACAGAAGCTAAGCATGCATTTTACGTACATTGTAATGCACATTGTCTCAACCTGGTTATAGTTGACTCTGTCAAGTCAGTCCCTGAAGCTGACTGCTTCTTCTCTCGTGCAAAAACTATATTTGTACATGTCCGGCTCCTACGTGCACCAGAAATGGCTCTCGGTGCAAACAGAAATGTATCAAGGTGCAGCCAGAGAGCTACAGAAATAAAGTGACACCAGATGGGCATGTAGATACTTAGCTTGTCGCAACCTTAAGGAGAGATTACATGCAGTTTTACGTGTACTACATGAGATCGATTTTGAGAACAGTGGGGAAAGGTCTGTAGAAGCACGAGGATTATTGTCACAAATAGACCTCACATTTATTGGCCTACTTTCTGTCTTTACAAACATTCTTGGGGAAGCCAAATTACTTTCTGACATGTCTTACTTGCATTGTTATTTATCACTATTGAGTCGGACATTGGCTGTTTTTTTAAGGTGGCAATACTGTACCATGTATCCTGTATTCCTTAACACACGAATAACACACAACAAGTACTCAAATTCAATTTATTTCCCAATATAAATTTCACAGTACATACAAAATGATAGGCAAACAAAAGTGCCAGCAACCAAAATAACAGTTGCTGCGGACTAAATACCAACTTGGGCGAAAAGGTCCACCTCCACCTTGCCTGCGATCACCCCCCAGTGGAACTCTGGTGAAACTGCAACCAAAATTGGTACATTGGGGTTTAATAGGGAGTGGACAGGCTCTCACTGGACTGTAGACAGTGGACTGTAGATGGGCTCTGTCTCTGTGCACAAGCGTAGTGACAAACTTCCGTTTATGTTTAGAAGTCGGCAAATCAATTTCCAGTTTATTTCCTGTCCTCATCCGCATTGGTAAACACACAACAAGATGAGCGATGATGTTGTACGGAAAAAGAAATATAATGTACGTGACTTATTTAAGTTTCAAGGTAATGTTGGTGGGTCTAAAGAACACTGTTGTGTGCCACTTTGCTCAGCTTCAGGTCGTTATAACAGCCAGTTGAGCTTCCACCGCTTCCCGAAAGACACCTGCCTTCGTGCGTGGTGGCTGCACAAAATAAGGAGGGTGGAATTGTTGGTGACCCCCCACACCAAGGTATGCAGCCGACATTTCCAAGACAATGAAATTCTCACTACTGCTAAGGGTAGACAGGTTTTAGCAGCAGGCTCTGTTTCTTCGTAATTTGAGTGGAATAACTATATTAAAGCCACGGTGGGCATATCCCCTCACGGAGCCCTGAGTTTTGTATCAGCACTCTTTGAGGGTTACATGAGTGACAAGGAGGTGTTTCGTCAGTCAGGGATTACACCACTCTTAAAGCCTGACATGGCCATCATGGTTGACAAGGGATTCTTGGTGGATGACCTTGTACATGGGACAGTTCATCATCCTGCCTTCCTCTCCAAGAGGGCCCAAATGTCAGAGGTGGATGTTCTCAAGACCCAATCAATTGCCCGTCTGAGGGTGCACGTCGAGAGGATGATCAGAATAGTTAAAGAAAATAAAGTATTTGATAGCGTTATCCCTCTCTCCATTGCAGGGAGCATAAACCAACTCTTCACTGTCGCTTGTCTCCTCTCAAATTACCAAAATGGACCTCTCGTCAAGAAATGGAGATTGATGGTTTGAGGAATAATGACTATATTGTTCTGTTAAACATACAGAATTCATAAAAATATCATTTTGTAAATTGCCATGTCTTTTTACAGTTTTTCATGAGAACTTGAATGTGCAACAATTGAAATCACAGGCATGTCATGTATTGTAGTTACAGTTCTTTACAGCTGTTAAAGGGGCAGTTCACCCCCCCCCCAATTCCCTCTTATCTGTAGTGCTAGAAAAGTCTGCCTCCTTGGGTACAATGTTAATAAATTGCTGGTATTTTTTTGGGTTGCTCACGGCACTCAAACATTTTATTATTATAATAGATGCACAAACATTAACATTCAGAATAAAATAATCTTAATCATAAAACATACCATTAAGTGAAAATGAACACAGCATAGAATATTTGATTTTCTCTCAATCCTGAAGCATTACACATTTTTGCATGTAGACATAACAATAAAACCTGTCAACTTTCTCTCTGATTACATTTAAAACATCACTGTCTCTGTAAATTCTTTGAATGAGTATGTCTTCCTCAACTGAGATTACAAAATCACACCAACTCATTCCCGATATTAGCATCTGCCTCTGTACTTGCCAGTAGTAAGCATGCGTTTGTTTTAGCTCCAATTTGCCTGAATTCATTTGGAGATACGGGCAGTCCACATAGCTTTTGACATTCGGGCACTTAATCTCAATCAGCCCAAACTGACATGGCTCTGTAGGGTCAAAGATTAACCCATCTGGAGATGCCCCCAGCCTAGGAGCATCAGGGTGAATTACAAATCCACAGTGGTAGTGGTTGACCCTTTTCATTTGGCAATGCTCCCAGATAGCATATGCCTCTAATTCGAGCCCCCTCTTCATAGCTGCCGTCTGACGGGTCCCTTGGGTCCCTTGCAGAATCCAGTTAGCCAAACCTTCTTCAGAGTTCTCCCGAACCAGGCAGATCTCCCTGAAACGTGAGGCAGTCAATCTATGCCTCCTTAGCTGGTGCCATTCAGTACATGAACTTTGTGCTCTGGTGGCATATTCAAATTTGTGCACCATGTCCCATGTGACCTTCAGACTCCTATCGTGCAGCTGTTGTGGTTCAGCACAGACAAACATGCAACTTGATGGCTGTAGGCAGTAATTCTGACGAGGCACAGATTGAGGTGGGGCAGCATGGAATGACAGGTCTCTCTTTGCCGTTGTTGGCAGGACAATGGACTTCCAGCTTGAACCTTGCCAAGGGCAGAATCCACCAGGGGAATTTCACAGCTGATGACCATGCTGCAGATCATCGGCGCATCCGCTGTAGAGAAATCTTTATACACCCTGTGTCACCTAAGGATGTAACAGTATAAAGATTAGCAATATACCTCGATATCAAACTACAAATATAGCTGCGAGCAGCGATACAGGGGCCAAGCAGCCAAAGGGCCCGTAGCGCAACGCGGAGCAGGAAGAGGAAAAACTGCAGAAATCGAATGTACGCGAAGAACAGGTAGGTTCGGAAGTAAAGATGGGATGAAATCGAAATGAACAGAAGGTACGATGAGAACGAACGCGGAACGAAGGATGAAAACAAGCTCATTTCTAATCCAAGAGTAGGAAAGATCGCTACAGCTCTTACCCGGATAACGAAGGAATCAAAATGACAATTTCACATGCAATTTTAAAGTTGTCCCGCCTAGGACTCGAACCCGCCATCTATGGGTCAGCCATCTGTCGCTCATCTCGTTGCGCCACCTGGCAGACGCGCACCTAAGCAGCTGCCAAAATTCCATTGTTTCAAGAGAAAACCGCATCAAAATTATTTGTTTTTTACTAAGATGCCAACAATCCATTAATCAACTCAAGTGTTTTTATACTCGTCCGACGCAGGGTTCGAACCCACAACAGGAACGGCTCGGTAGTAACATGCAGTTTAACAGACTGCGCCACACAGAGGACAGACAATTGCACACTGTAGAGTAGTGGGTTCAGTGTAAGAATATGTACACAAAAGCAGGTTAACATGCTAAACTAGCTTAATAAAGATTAGTACAGCTCCTACCCAGATAATAAAGGAATTGAAATGACACGTTTATACACAATTTAAAAGTTGTCCCACACAGGACTCAAACCCACCATCTACGGGTCAGGTGTCTGTTACTCATCTCGTTGCGCCACCCGTGCACCTACACAGCTGCCAAAATTCAATAGTTTCAAGAGAGAATTGCGTCAAAATTACTAAGATGCCAAAGTTCCATTAATCAAGTCAAGTGCAAACCTTTATACGAATGTGCCACATATCGTATTCCAATGAGTTACATTTCAGAAAGACACTACATCCGTAACACAATGGTTTGGGCTCACGGCACACGGTTTAGCAGCTTATGCTTAAGCTGCAGAGGAGTGGCTTCAGTGTAAGAATGAGCATACGATAAGCACACGAAACAATTACTTAACATCTCAATCTTAGATTGTATACCAGTTTAGCGTGCTAAGACGTCTAAATGCTAATGTAACTTACGGTTAGCCAATGCGGAGCCAGAAGAGCAAAAAGAGTAGAAATAGAATGTACATGAAGAACAGAGGTTCAGAAGTACTTACTGATGAAATCAAAACAAGCTGCTTTAGCGCAATAGATTAGAACGACACTTGAAGATTACGAAATCAACACATTTTTTATTACTTTCCAACGGGGGTTCGAACCCACAACCGGTACGGCCTGGTATTAGTAATGCACAGTTTAGCAGACTGCGCCACTTAGAGGCTAATTCTAATGTAGCTTAGGACGTGGTACATCCAATCCTGGCAAAATAGATATCCTCGGATTCAACACGACACAAGGAATCGATAGACGCCAATTTTATGATTTTGCGACTAACTGTTCACATGTTACAGCCTCTGAACCGATTTTGATCGACCTTGTTAATTTTGCGACGTCGTAACTTTTTTTTTCCGGTATAGCAAAAAATCGGGAACAGTACTTCTGTGCGGCTCGGTGGGAAGATCATTTGAGCAAATTTTGGACAATTTTGGACAAATTTTGAAGGAGGAGTAGCAAAAAAACTGTTTTATGTTCGCTCCAATATGGCGGCCAGTCACATGAGATATCGTTGAAATCGGCATAAGCCAAGGAATATATTGACGTAAAGAAATCAAATTTCAAGCAATGTTAGCAGAAGTTATAAGTGTTTTTTCAATAAACAATGATATCTCTGGAACACTAGGTGGCACTGTGATCAAACTTCTTAGGTACCTTCGGGCCATGTAAATGATGATCCGTACAAAATTTGGTAAAGAAATGTGAAGTAGTTTAAAAGATATTGCAAATTAAGACAAAATTCAAAATGGCGGACACACGGTACATCCCACCGTGGCGAAATCAATATCCACGGATTCGGCATGATGCAAGAAATCCATAGATACCACAATTATGATTTTCTGACAAACTGTTAAAAAGTTATTGGCCAAAATAGCAATTTTTCATATCTAATGACCCGTAGGTGGCGCTATTCCCAAATTTGGCATGGAACCTCTGAACGTGCTTCCGATGAAGTGCACCAATTTTCGTTTCGATTGATCAAACTTTGGCCGAGATACAGCCTCTTAGCCAATTTTCAGTGGACCTCGTTAAGTTTGCGACACCATAACGTTTGAACAAAGGTGAATAAAAAAAACTGGATAGTTCTTTTTATGCGGCTCAATCCGAAGATCATTTGAGCACTTGTTTGGAGAGAATTGGACAAAATTTGAAGGAGGAGTAGCGAAGAAATTGAATACTTTACATTTCAAAATGGCCACTACTGTAATGGGTGGGGTCTTAATGTAAGGTATTGCTTGCGATCAACATGATGAGTGGAATCAGGTGTACTAAGTTTCATGTCTCTAGATCAAAGGGTTCAAAAGTTATAACCATTTCAATGTTGAAATTTTGATCTGGTGGTGGCGCTATAGAGTTGGTCCTAGAGAGTCAAATGTTGGTCCAATTACTATTCATTAGCATCACTATAAGTGTGCCAAATTTCATCATTTTCCTATGTATGGTTCATAGGGCTGCCATAGACTTCCATCAGGGAAGAAGAAAAAATCCAACAGATACAATTGGGAACCAGCCCCTATGGGGCTTGGCCCCTAATTATCATACAATTTTCCCTGCATTGGGTACATTTTATCAAAATGGGAGGAAAAAGAAAATCATGAAATACTAGTACAGATGTTGGTTTATAACCGTACTCACCTGAAGGATGGAAAGATCAGGTAGATCCCCACTGAGGCCTTTGTAGAGCGTGCTCCTGTGTGGAACATAAGACTTACATGAGTGGAAAGTGGCATATCCACACAGGTATTTTAATTCAAACATTCAACATATTATAAGAAATTGACAATATTCAGGTTTTATCTTACACCATCTGTTGTTGCTCTACACGTTGGTTTAGCAGAAAGCACAGCCATCTTATCCACAGGGCTTGTTTTTATACCCTATCAAGTTATGCAGTTATACATTTAGAAATTAAACATAGTTAGATAATATATCCAACAGATCTATAACTACAGTGCAAACTTACCAAAGTTCTGGGCTTGTGCCACTGATGTTCTCCTTCAGTGATGCTTAGTACAGGAGGGACCACAGGCACCTTAAGCTGGGAGTAATGTTCTGACTGGAACAGAAAAGCGACACAGTGGTTGCATAAGGCTGCTCCAACAACACATGTGCAGCTGTGATGAATCAGGTCCACAGGACTGGAATCCTTCAGTACCACCTGCATGATTAAAATGTCATCGTAAATAAATAGTTATCTTAGCCTTGTCACTGTTTAACCATTATTTTAAAACACAATCTTGTTTTTACAATATTTTCTATATCTAATATTCTATAATCACAGACCAAAAGTTATGTATTTCTATATGTTGGATTAGAGTATGTTGTATCATTTGCCAACTGCATTGGATTAAGATCCATACATGTTTTTCTTTGAAACATTATAGACCAGGGGTATTCAACTCTGGACCTCGAAGCCAGATCCACTCCATTTTTTCATTGCAACCCTCTAATCTGAGACTTATTTAGAGCTGGGACACCAGGTGAGTCCAATTAATGTTGAGGTAGAACAGAAAACCAGCAGGCTCCGGACCCCGTAGGGTTAGAGTTGAATACCACTGTTATAGACTAATACCTTAAACACAAGATTGCATCTTAAATGAATGTCTGACTTGAGGAAAACATGAATAAGAACGCATTTAACCCGGAGGGGATCAGCTAGGTAAACTTACCTGCCTACGATCTAATTAAGTTTACATTAGATTTGAGGGTTATATTAAACGTAAATGACCATAGCTAAATCCCCAGGAACATTAGGAACGCCGGGTTATTAAAGTAACAAATTTATAAATGTTAACTGAACTCAAAATTGAACTTATGAATCCTAACTTCACCATATACACTCAAACTGTGAGGTTTCTCAGCTTTCCTCATGGACCTGTAGCACAATGCCCTGACCACGACTTCACCTGTGTCTGGATCTTTATTAGAAACTGAGAGGGAAAGAAATACAAATGATAATACAAAAAACTGACCGTTTGCGAAGAAAAAACAAGCTTCTATACAGTAGGCTACTAGAACTACACTGAAAGTGAACACGTCGCTATCTAGCTTAGCCGCTAGCCGGCCAGTCATCCACATTAAACTACTGTACTTACCCTTGTAGTCGTGCAGATAACTCGATATGTAGAGTTTGAATCCCTTGTTGCGCTTTCTTGATGGAGCAGGGGACCAGGCATCAACGATTCGATGGACATCACTGATTCTTATTTTAGGCAAGTCTTGGAGACATCTACTAAAAACAGACATTTTGGGTGACGCGGGCGATCGCCTTAAGTAAACCGGAAACTGATATGCCGACTTCTGGCTACAGCGGAAGTTCGTCTTTACGCTTGTGCACAGAGCCTATTACTCCTGCCTCTCTAACCGGTAGGCGTGGCTTGGGAGTGGCTTCGTAGAGCACTGAATCAAGTGCATTCTGGGAGTTGTTGTATTTCATCCAAATTAACCCAAACTACATTTTCTGGTTTTTCTTGAACCAGAAGGCACCAACTTCTAAACTTTATAACATTTCTAATACATAAAAGACCCATTTCAAATAAATAGTAAACTGTCCAGCGGTGAAGTATTCCTTTAAGGTCCCTGGAGACAAATGTCCTCGGATTCTTCAAGGGAGTCTTAAACACCTGTCGAGAAAGAATAAATTAGCTAGCAGACAAATCAATGTCTGAAGTTTTGTCTCTTGAGTACTCCTCAAAAAGATCCCATGGCAGTTCATCCTCATCAGATCTGCTGTTCAACCAGTTGAGCCCCCTGTATTCCCCTGGTCAAGCTTACTCCTTATGTTTGTTGTAGGCTGGGTCATTCTGTAACAATTGGCTTTCAGGAATGTCAATAAACCAACATGGTAAAATATAAAGAGTTTTATTTAGACCTCTACATATACTGCTAATGAAACAAAACCAAACTCTATGTACAAATAAACCTAACTGAGAGCAAGCACCTATACTCACAAGAGTGGTACCTGGCTGTTTCTGTGGAGCGGCTATGAGAGACTGTGGATACGGTTCATCACCTGGGAAGAAAGCCCAGCCCTGCTACATCAAACAACACTCCGAGAGCTATCATAATCCAATTCGGGACGATGTCTGGAAGAGATCAAGGGATGCTAGAGTGAGTCCAGGAAGCCAGGAGAAAGGGAAAGAGAGTGTTCCTAAAGGAAGGTTACGTGCTCATCGAAAGAGTAGAGTGATTGAAACAAAAAAATGAATGTTTATGACTGTTAATTCCAAATTGCGTAATAATTTGGAATGCGATGTACAGCATCTGTTTTTTATTATTTGTCATTTACACAACATCCATTTGCATATATTTTAGTCAAGTGTTTATTCCCTTGATTACCAATTAATCTAACTGTACATATACCTACAGAATTCACTGATGATACACACCATGTATTGTTAATACTTTTTTTCCAACTTGTTAATTCATGTGTAACTTTGTCTTCTGGCACCTTTCACTTTTTTCTTGGCCAGTTCGCCATTTCAAATGAGTAACTATTCTCAACGTGCAGACCTGATTAAATAATTGTTACATAAAAATGAATAAAGAAAATATCATCCAAATTAATGCCTATAGTTTTAGGATTGGATGATGAACAAGCTCCTATCGGTGTGATGGTCTATTTGGCTTTATATTATACTAAGGTATTTTGAAAAATACAGAAAGGAACGGTGACAATCTGTACACTTGAATTTGACTTTAAAATATGTATGGCATGCACTAGAGTTAGAATTAAAAGTGTTTACTTTTTACCTTTATTCAACCAGGACAAATCCCATTAAGACTCAGTCTCTTTTTCAAGGGTGACTGGGCCAAGAAGGCAGCAATATTTATCAATAAGTTAATACACATAAAGGTTTAAAAACATGTAACAATACAATACAATGCAACACCTGATCTAGTCTTGGGAAAGCATTTACACTCTTCTTTAACAGCATTGTTCAGTAGAGTTTTAAATATATTTAATGGCAGTAATCTTCTATTATGATGAAGCATGGATTGAAGACTATTCCATGACTCTGGAGCACCGTAAGAGAAGGCAGTCCTGCCTAGTACTGTCACAGTGTGGGTGTACAGTGGGGCAAAAAAAAGTATTTAGTCAGCCACCAATTGTGCAAGTTCTCCCACTTAAAAAGAAAATCACATTGTATGATTTTTAATGAATTTATTGGTAAATTATGCTGGAAAATAAGTATTTGGTCAATAACAAAAGTTAATCTCAATACTTTGTTTATATACCCTTTGTTGGCAATGACAGAGGTCAAATGTTTTCTGTTAGTCTTCACAAGGTTTTCACACACTGTTGCTGGTATTTTGGCCCATTCCTCCATGCAGTTCTCCTCTAGAGCAGTAATGTTTTGGGGCTGTTGCTGGGCAACATCGACTTTCAACTCCCTCCAAAGATTTTCTATGGGGTTGAGATCTGGTGACTGGTTAGGCCACTCCAGGACCTGGAAATGCTTCTTACGAAGCCACTCCTTCATTGCCCGGGCGGTGTGTTTGGGATCATTGTCATGCTGAAAGACCCAGCCACTATTCATCTTCAATGCCCTTGCTGATGGAAGGAGGTTTTCACTCAAAATCTCACGATACATTGCTTCAGTCGTCCTGGTTCCTTTGCAGAAACACAGGCCCAACGCATGATGTTTCCACCCCCATGCTTAACAGTTGGATGCAACTCAGCATTCTTTCTCCTCAAAACACAACAAGTTGAATTTTTACCAAAAAGTTATATTTTGGTTTCATCTGACCATTTGACATTCTCCCAATCCTCTTCTGGATCATCCAAATTCTGGGACATGTCTGGCACTGCAGGATTTGAGTCCCTGGCGGCGTAGTGTGTTACTCATGGTAGCCTTTGTTACTTTGGTCCCAGCTCTCTGCAGGTGATTCACTAGGTCCCCCCGTGTGGTTCTGGGATTTTTGCTCACCGTTCTTGTGATCATTTTGACTCCACAGTGTGAGATCTTGCGTGGAGCCCCGAATCGAGGGAGATTATCAGTGGTCTTGTATGTCTTCCATTTTCTTATAATTGCTCCCACAATTGATTTCTTCACACCAAGCTGCTTACCTATTGCAGATTCAGTCTTCCCAGCCTGGTGCAGGTCTACAATTGTGTTTCTGGTGTCCTTTGACAGCTCTTTGGTCTTGGCCATAATGCAGTTTGGAGTGTGACTGAGGTTGTGGACAGGTGTCTTTTATACTGATAACAAGTAGAAACAGGTGCCACTAATACGGGTAACGAGTGGAGGACAGAGGTGCCTCTTAAAGAAGAAGTTACATGTCTGTGAGAGCCAGAAATCTTGCTTGTTTCTAGGTGACCAAATACTTGTTTTACAGAGGAATTTACCAATAAATTCATAAAAACCTACAATGTGATTTTCAGGATTGTTTTTCTAATTTTGTCTGTCATAGTTGAAGTGTACCTATGCTGAAAATTACAGGCCTATTTCATATTTTTAAGTGGGAGAACTTGCACAATTGGTGGCTGACTAAATACTTTTTTGCCCCACTGTATGTAGAGAGAGGGAGACCAAAGCAGGTAGATGGTGGTTGCTTGTTTAATGTTGAAGGTCCGGGAAATGTACACTGCATGTAGTTGCATGCGAACAGTTGAAGCGAGTGCACAACAAATATACACATATATCAAATACTCGTATGCTCTAACGTGGCGTAGACGCAGAAAACCATAATATATGTAAAGAGCGTACGCATAAACTGCAAACTACAACCACGCTCTTGTCACAACTTATGCTTTTCTTTTCTTGTCACAACTTAAGACTGAAAAGATTTAGAAAAGACTTTATAAGATTATCAGCTCACATCTAAAGACTTGGTTAGAAGCCAAATTACTTTCTGACATGTTTCAGTCTCCTTGCACTGATCTAGCTTAGGCTGTAGATCTAGTTGAGGCACTAAGGGACACACTGTAAGAAATGTGCATCCGCGTTGTCAGATTTACTTAACTATGTTATGTTTGATTTACACAACATGTTGTGTTTCTCCTCATTTTTGAAAATATTATGTTGGATTTATACAACATGTTGTGTTTCTGAGGAGAAACACAACATGTTGTGTAAATCAAACATAACATTGTTAAGTAAATCTGACAACGCGGATGCACATTTCTTACAGTGCACTTTTCAAGAGTTAAGAACTGGTTGTTCCTTTAATGACCTGTGGATCAATGTCCTGGACACAGCAAAACAATGCAATGTTGCTGCAGAAACTGTGGTAAAAAGGGCACAAAAAGTCAGCTCCCGGCTGGGTGGGTCAATGGTGGCATCTACCATAAATCAGCGTATGTGCAAGGAAGGGGACAAGGATATGTTTAAGATGCACACATTTTATCCAATATTGGATCATTTGAATAATGAGATGGAGAGGCGTTTCTCCAAACCAAACTGTGAAATTATGCAGGGTATACAAGCACTTAACCCTAGGAGCAAAAGTTTCTTACAAGAGGAAGCCGTTTTTAGATTTGCCAACATATATGAGTGTGATATTGAGGATCTCAAGCATGAACTGCATCAGGCTAGAAGGGTTTTGGCGAGGAAAGCCAATAGTGGAATGGAGCTGTCCAGTGTATTGGAGTGTACAGGGTTCCTTGAACCATATAAATTAGTCTTCCACAATCTTTTTAGTTTGTGCCGTATAGCTATAGCCTTGCCAGTTAGCAGTGCTGGCTGTGAGTGCAGCTTCTCTGCACTTAAGCTAATAAAAACACATGTACGTACAACCATGAATGATGACAGGCTTAGTAACCTTGGAGTACTTAGTATTGAGTCCAGGAGAGCAATGTCACTTAACCTTGATGACTTCGTAAAACGTTTCGCTGCCCACCACAAAAACAGAAGAATTAAGCTGTTTTAACATTCTCACTTCACTGATTTGTTTTGAATCAAGCTGAAGTTAATTGAGAATTATGACTTTTGATTTTTCAAAACTGTTTTACAGACTTTTATTTACTGTGAGTAAAGACAGATCCGGAGTGACTGACTAGTCTGTTATATGACTAGTTTGTTAAATGTCTAGTCTGTTATATGACTATTTTGTTAAATATCTAATCTGTTATATGACTATTTTGTTAAATGTCTAGTCTGTTATATGACAATTTTGTTCAATTTTTAGTCCAATATATGACTAGTTTGTTAAATGTCTAGTCCAGTGGTCCTCAAACCCTTCCATGGAGGGCCTAGTGTATGCAGGTTTTTGCTTTTACCTTGTACAAGCCTGATGGAGTAGATCACTAATTGGTTAGTATCTCCCCTCACCTGGCAGTCTAGGTCCTAATTATGCTCTAGTTGAAGGGAAAGACCAAAAACCAGCATACACTAGGCCCTTTATAGAAGGGTTTGAGGATCACTGGTCTAGTCTGTTATATGACTAGTTTGTTAAATGACAAATACATTATGCAACTGTTTTACTATATGTTTGGTGAATTATATGGCTAATGTATTACTTTTTATTTCTCTGCCATGTTTTGATGGGCCATCTATTTGACCTTATCCTTATTTGTATAAACATGTTGGATCATGTTTACATTTTATCTTGTACAGTTTATTTTGTTATTGCACATTTCTTTCATATTATATAGAATGTGCAAAGGTACAACAAAGGATATTGGTTAGAACCTTTTTAATATTTACCTGCACTGAATACGCTTGACTACTTGTTTTTTTCTATATTTTTTTCTATTGATATTTAAACTAAAATAATGGCAACATAAAGCCAATATATCCTATTTTAGATTTTTGTAACACATTTCAATTATACCTCCATTTACAGTTCTAAACATATCTAAATGCACACTCAGGTATAAGAGTATGACTGGTAGAACTTACGGAACCATCGAAGAAACTGTAGACTTTTAGATGTTGAAAAAATTATTATAAATACATTATAATGAATCATAATTTGCCATAAGGAAATCCCATATGCGGAATGCTCTAATTTGATTAAGGATGTGACCATTTACTAATAACTTCACACAGGAGGAAAACATTAATAGAAAAATGCTTAGTTTTTTGAGATATAACAGTGTTCATTACCTACAACAGAACGGGTAGATAATAAAATGTAAACTTGAGTCTCAATATGTGGATGATGGCCACCCTGCTCTGAAGCTGTGCCCCTGCCTGGCCACCCTATTTAAAATGTTCTAGACACGCCCCTGGTGACTGATGGTTTCCTGTTTCCGGTTTTCTGAGAACGATTTTATTGGTTGTTGATTGTTTTACATCACTATGACTATGCTAGGACTTGCGATAATATCAAACATGTTTGATATGAAAGACTAGAGAAAGACTGGCATAAATCGGGTCGCCGACTGCAGATTATCACCTCACATTTAACGATCGAGATGACGGGAGTGCGCCGAGACTCCAATAAGATTCCTAAAGACTGCCGGTCTTTAGTCTGGGACTGTGAAAATCCTTTGGTGTACGCCCGGCATAATTGTGGAGCTCCCGGACATCCGTATTTCCACAGTGCAACATAACATCATCAATGAATTGTGCCCTCTTCCTGTTCACCAAATATTAAATAGAACCTGATTGCACCGGCTGCATGCTATGAGTAATTGAACACACCTGCCATACATTACCCAAAGTGGATCAGCCTCACAGCTCTAGGTGAACAGAAAGAGGGGCCACCTAATCACACATAATCTACAAACATAAATAAATGAACACAATATTATATATTTTACATATACAAAATGCAAACAAAATACTAGGAGTCCTTACTCAGGTCAATGGAACAGGTGTCCTAAATGTTCTAGGGACTTTTAGTAATATCTATGCAGCAGACTGAATATGATAAGTGTTAGGGATAATGGAGACCAGGCTACATAGAGGGAGCTTACCCAACAGGGCTTTGTAGATTAATAAATACATGTGTAGCTTTCTGCGTGTGTACAGTGACGTCCTACTCACCATTTCGTATAAGTGTATGGAAGCAAGATAAATAGAGTCCAGTTTTTGCTGTCCTTGCTGAGGCACTGGAAAACCAGTCTGGTATGGTCTGTTTTCAAAATGTATTAAAAAAAATTATGAACTAAGGGTGTATTGGCCTTTTCCTCCTTACATAGGCCAATTCTTTAGATGCATATACAGAAATACATGTCAACGCGTGCGTCTTGCTATGATAGAAAAACCTACTTACATTAACTCTTCTTCTTGCCGATGGGTCCTTTGATTTCTCTAAATCTGGTTTGTTTCTTTTATTTTTTCTTCCTTGGTTTTAGTTGTGTGGTGTCATATATGTATATAATAAACAAAAGAGCTTTCAAACAAAGTTCAAATAAAATAGGCCTTGTAATGTCTAATTCAAAAATGTTCCTAAATCAAATCTTCTATTCCTGCTTATTTCCTACAAGACAGCACGACCGGCACGGATGACAAACATTATCCCTCTGCATCCAATCAAGGCCAGCACAGCTGTCCCTTATTTTTATTTTTTATTTTACCTTTATTTAACCAGGTAAGTTGACTAAGAACAATTTCTTATTTACAGCAACGACCTGGAAGCAATTAGGGTAAAGTGTCTTGCCCAAGGACACAACGACATTTGGCTCAGTCGGGAATCGAACTGGCAACCTTCTGACTACAAGTCTGACTCCCTACCCACTGAGCCATCTGCGCCCCAATTATTAATAGACGCCTGGCCATTTCTCCACAGTAGGAAATCTCCGTGGTTGTCCACCGGGTGTCGTAATTTATTTTACTTAACTAAAATCAAATTGTTTATCTTTCAACTGAAATTGGCTCCAACAAACCGGCCCCTATTGTTATGGGTACCTCTTATAACAATACAAAAGTAATCTAATGGAGCCCGAAACATAATCCTTCTTCTCAATAGAGCTTTGGCCTTGATAGACCAGTTGTTGGAGGTCTATTACTGATTGTGCCCTACTCTGAGGCAGGCACCATTAAGCATAGCTTACTGATTGGTCTTTCCAGTGTGTTTGTTCTAGTCTTGAGGAGTACACTGCGCACTAACACCTTAGATCTGGGGCGTGTCTCGAGGACCTTTGCCATGACCCAGGACCCACCGGGCGCATTAGAGTCTACAATTAAGACAATGTCTCCTTCCATGAAATTTCTCCTGGTTCTATGCCACCGCTGTCTTTCCTGAAGAAGTGGAAGATACTCCTTCACCCATCTGGTCCAGAACAGATCTGAGATGTACTGGACTTGCTTCCAACGACGTCTAGCATACAAATCATGTGGTTTGAATATGCCGGGTGGCAAAATAGGTTGGACCTTGAGCTGAAGAAGATGGTTAGGGGTAAGAGCCTCCAAATCGCTTATGTCATTTGAGACAGTTGTCAGTGGGCGACTGTTCAGAATTGCTTCCACCTCACACATGACGGTTGAGAGACTCTCGTCATCAAGGTGCTGTTGTTTGGTAACAGATAACAGAGTTTTCTTGACCAGACGTATTAATCTCTCCCATATTCCACCATAATGGGCTCCATATGGTGGATTAAAGGTCCACTTCACGTTCCTTTGTTGAAGGGCTTGTTCAATTTGGTTGTGATTCCATTTGGTTGTGATTCCATTTGTTTAGAGCTTCCTTTAGTTCCTTTTCTGTGGAGACGAAATTTGTCCCATTGTCCGATCTTATTATTTTAGCTACTTGGCCTCTTCTGCCAATAAAATATCTGAAAGTATTAATACAAGAATCTGTATCTAATGAATGAGCCACCTCTAAGTGTATCGCTCGGCTTTCAAGACAAGTAAAGATGACTCCGTATCGTTTTACGACACTCCTTCCTCTTTTTACTT
Source organism: Umbra pygmaea (assembly GCA_016801145.1). Lineage (NCBI taxonomy): Eukaryota > Metazoa > Chordata > Actinopteri > Esociformes > Umbridae > Umbra > Umbra pygmaea. The sequence goes on from JACXGM010012960.1 coordinate 17,607, forward strand.
CTATTGGCCCGAAGTAGTCGACCCCCACTTGTGTGAAGGGTGGCAAGTCTGGTGTTATCCTGTCTTTGGGTAAATCTGCCATCTTCTGTTCCCCAACTGTGGCAAGTAGACGTCGGCATACAGTACAATCAGCAATGATCTTTCTAGCCAGTGCGTTCGCACAAGGAATCCAGTATCTTTGCCTCAACCTTGATAACATGTGATTCCTGCCACTGTGACCAATCTGGTTATGGATGTCCCGGAGAATGAGTTTGGAGATATGGTGGTTCTTGGGGAGGATAGCAGGGTGCTTCACCTCTTCTGGCATTGCCATCTTGTTCAGTCGTCCCCCAACTCTCAAAACACCATTTTCGAGAACAGGATCAAGCTTGTATAATGAACTGTTCTTCTTGACAGATCGACTGGCTTGCAGCGTTTTTAGCTCATCTGCAAAGCTTTGTTTCTGACAGAAACAAATTATGGCTTCCTCGGCCTCTTCCAAGTGGTGTGTAGTGAGGGTGACAGCATTCAATGTTTGTTTAAACCCTTTCATTTCATCTTCAATCATCTGCATCTGTTTGTCCAAGTTGCTTTGTTGTGCTTGTACAATGGTTGTAATTTCCTTACGCTTTCTGCTCAACTGTAACAAGACCTTTTTCAATTTCAGAAACCATGAAGTTGCCTTCCTTAGTTTTCTTAAGTCAGAGAAGTGAAGAATTAGTTTCTTTGTTGCTTCTTGCTCATATTCTAGCACAGTGTTCACAGTGACCTTTTCTCCTTTTACTTCAGGGTCAGCACAATCACCAGTGGCAAATAAGGTATGTTCATTTGGACATTTTGGCCATTCATTTTCAGGTTGTTTCAGGTAAAATGGACCACTACACCAGGCGTCGCACTTCAAAAATGCCTCGGCCTGGAGACCCCGAGAGGCATGGTCTGCCGGGTTTTGTTTAGTGTTGACGTATTTCCACTGTGATACCCTCGTCGCCTCTCTTATGACACTTTCGGTTTGCCACGAAAGTATGGAATCTTTGATTCTCATTTTTTATGTACTTCAGTACTGACGTGCTATCTGTCCAGAACACAGATTTCTCACAAGGAATTTGCAGCTCTGTTATCAACATCTTGTCAATATGCACTGCAAGGACAGCTGCAGTGAGCTCCATTCTAGGGATTGTAATTTGTTTGAGAGGCGCCACTCTTGCCTTTCCCATTATGAAAGCTGTGTGCACATCGTCCTTGTCATTCGTCATCCGCAGGTAGGCCACAACACCATACCCCACCTCACTTGCATCACAAAATAGATGTAGTTGTGCAGACTGGATTAATCTGAATTGTTCTGGTTTAATACATCTGGCGATGCTGAAGTCTTCCATTTGCTTCAAGACCATTAACCATTTTTGCCATTGGTTCCTGATAGATTCTGGAATTTCCTGATCCCATCCGTAATTAAGGGTACACAGTTGTTGTAGTATGTGTTTAGCTATAAAAACAAATGGGGCAAGAAATCCAAGTGGATCATAGACTGAGATTACAGTAGAAAGCATACCTCGTCTAGTCACTGGTTTGGGTTTCAGGCAGACCTGGAACTTGAAAATATCTTCTTCCACACACCACTGTATTCCCAGTGCTTTTTCAATGGGGAGAGTTTGTTTCTCGAAATCCAGGTTCTTTACTTCCTTGGCTCTCGAAGTCTCAGGAATTGAAGCCAGCACATTTCTGCTGTTACTTATCCACTTGGTTAAGTTAAACCCTCCCTTTCCACATATCTCTTTTAACTCCGCACATAGAGACACAGCTCCTTCTTCTGTCGGGACAGACTTTAAACAATCATCCACATAGAAATTGTGTTGAACAGTATCAATGGCCTCAACTGAGAATGCATCTTTGTTATCCTCTGCTGATCTTTTTAAAGCATAACTGGCACAGCTGGATGAGGATGTAGCACCGAACAGATGTACGGTCATTCTGTACTCAACGAGGGGTTGTGTGACTTCACCGTCTGGCCACCATAGAAAGCGCAGATAGTCCCGGTCCGAGGGTGCAACTTTAACCTGATGGAACATTCCCTCCACATCAGCCATGAAAGCCACAGGTTCCTGTCTGAACCGCAACAAAACACCAAGTAACGTGTTGGTAAGATTGGGACCTTGAATCAGGTTGTCATTAAGGGAAGTTCCTTGTAGCAAAGCAGAACAATCAAAAACAACACGAATTGTGCCTTTCCTTCGGTGGCGAACCCCATGATGCGGTATGTACCATACCTTTCCACTGTCAGCCTTGAGCTCTTCCTGTGGCACTGGCTCAGCATGACCTTTCTGTATAACGCCTTCCAGAAATGTTCTGTACTCTTCATGGAATGCAGGATTCCTTGGGAACTTTCTTCTCAGTGACATTGCTCGTTGTTCTGCCAGGTGGCGATTGTTTGGCAGTTTGGTTTCCCTTTGTTTAAATGGGAGTGCAAGCTGATAACATCCATCCTTCTTAACAGCGGAGTTTGACATAATGTCCATGAACCTTTTGTCCTCAATGGACATCTTTCTTTTCATCATATTTCTTTTCTGGAAAATCATGGTTATATTGTTGAATGAGAAGTTATTTCAGGTCGGTAACTGTAATCCGGTTGGCTGTGACACACATACCAGATTGTATTTCTTCACCTTCCCCTTCATTTGGAAGTCCATTCAGTACCCACCCTAGTACGGTTTGAACAGCGTAAGGACCCTCACTCTGACTGTTAATGATCCTCCAAGGTTCCATTAACCTTGGTGCATTAGTTCCAATAAGAAGTCCAACAGGCACGTTTAATTCTGTCAGCTGGATCTCCCTCAGGTACTCCCATTTTCCACTGTAGCTTGCTGTAGTATGTGCTCCCTGCCTACTGGAATTTCTTCCTGGGTGTATAGTTTTGGTAGTTGGAAGAACTTATGACCATCAAGGCTGCTTACCTCAAGACAACCAGCGGGAATAAAAGAAGTCTCAATAGCTTTCTCTTGGCCCATCGTTCTCAAAATGATTCCTGTTTTCTTAACCTTTGCATTCAATTGCAGTCTCAACGCCTCAGTACAAAAGCTTGCTGTGCTACCAGAGTCCATGAAGGCATAGGTTTGGACAACCTTGGTTGAGTTTGACATTTTTACTTGTACTGGGATGATTGAAAGTGTCTGGCCGTCACCGGCCCCGGTAACACCATGGGCTTCCAGAGAAATCAGCCCATTACTGATAGACCTGATAGAGGTCTTTGATTCTTCATAATTCCTTTGTCCTTCATATTTGTTTTTGTATATGTGCAGAATGGATGGGTGTGTTTGAGAGCACACATTACACTTCAATCTGTTGTAACAATCTTTGCTTCTATGTCCCTTAAGCAAACATCCAAAACATATCCCTTTAGCCTTTAAACATTCAATTTTTTCTTTGTGAGATCTTTTGTTCATTTCACAAGATTCATCCGAATGTTCTTCTGCACAGAATACACAAGGTCCATGTACCTTGGCTTTGTCACGTTCAGGCTCTGGGCTCTTGCAATACTTTGGTTCATCACAGACACCAGGGGTCGCAATGGTAGCAAAATTACTTCGCATGTGATCCGGACTAAACTTTCCTTTGAACGGTTTACTCCCCCTTTGATCCCTCTTTGGTGTAGGGTCTAGAATGTCCCCAAAAAGAGGGTCTAATGCTATCCTAGCCTGTCTTTCAACAAAAGCAACAAGTTCAGGAAACTTTGCCCTTTTCTTCTTTCGTTCATGAAAGTCATAGGCTGTAGTTCGCCACTTCTCCCTGAGTTTAAATGGTAGTTTCATGATTACCTGCTTCATTTGAGATGGGGTGTTCATCTCATCTACAAATTCCACATCATGCATTGTGTTCAGACATGCTCGAAGAACAATTGCGTGTGCATGTAATCCTTTCTTATCATCACTCTTTATGGGATTCCACTTTGAAACCTTTTCCATGAAAGCAGCTGCAATTACTAGCTGATTTCCAAAGTTTTCTTCAAGTAACCTTTTAGCTTCAACATAGCCTTCCTTGTGATGTGCATACTGGCAACTTCTTACAAGCTCCTTAGCTTGGCCTTCGGTAAACTGTTCAAGAAAGAACAAGCGATCCCGGTAATTATCAGTTTTTTCCTCTATTGCATATTCAAAGACTCTTATGAATGATAAGTATTGTAAGGGATCCCCCTTAAACATTGGTATTTCTCTGGTAGGAAGTAATGCATGTTGCTGCCTTTGTATAAGCATTTTGGTTATTTTGCTCTGCTCTTTCATTATGTTAGCCATGTTGTTGTTTTCTGATGCTGCAATTGGTACAGAATGAGACTAAGAGATTTGTCTGTTTTGTTCAGAAGACTGCGGTTTACCTGCTCGTTGCCTTTGCGTGAAACCTGGCTGTGCATGTCTGCTTCGTCTTTTACCAGAGGCATCTTGCCTTGCACCTAGTCTCACGCTTGGAGTGGTATGGCTTGTAGGTTGAGTGACAATACTCATCACCTCCTGTCCATCTTCATCTTCATCATGATTGTCATAGTCATAATGGCCATCCTCTTCATCAACCGCATCATTTTCATAAACATACGGTTCGATTTTATGGCATTCAGTTAAAGGTGCCACTTGTTCTTGACCACGGCTTTGCTCTTCGTGGCTTGCCAGTGTTTTTATTTTTGCAGCCATGGCTTCAATGTCAGTTTGCAACTCATGCTCTTCCTTCAGGGCGTTTAGAGCTGCTTGCCGTGTTTCCAGTTCATGTTTTTTCTTTAGGTTGGCAGCACGTGCCATCAGAACTGCCTTTTCCGCTTCAGCCTTTAAACGCATTGAGGAGGCTGTGGAGCTCTGGCTTTTACTGCTATCTTTGTGACTGGATGGTACCTTCTGGCTGCCTCTGTGACTTGATGGCACCTCTTCCTGCCTCTGAGAAAAAGTGATAGCTGTAGACAGCCATTTAGTTACGATGTCCTGAAACTCTTTACATGCAAGCAGGGGAAGGTGCCACTCTACTTTGTCTGGTTCCTTCTCCTCTTCTGTAAGGAGACGGTGAATAGACTCATGAAGTTTTGAAATGTCATCCTCAAGACAATTGAATAATGCAAACTCATCCTTTATCATTATCTCATTTCCATAGTCAATCATAAGCTCTTCAATGGCATTACGTTTGGAATTCAACGCTTTTATCTTGGCTCTTAACTTTTGAAGTTTATCAAGATGAGCTTGAATGGCCTTTTTTGTGAGCTTAGTGTCCCTCTTTGGTCTAGCACCAGGGTTTTTATTTCCATTTCCGTTTGATCCACATAGAGGTTGAGGTTCCTCTGATGATTCAAGAATTCCTTTATCAGCAGCGTTGTCATCTTTGTTTGAAGACATTTTCATTAGTTTATCAAAAACTTGTTCTAATTAATTTATAAACTTGCATTCAGTCTCAAACAGCTTTAGCTATAACGTATTATGAACTTGTTATAATTATAAATTGCTTCCAGTGTAACTTGTAATTTAATATGCCTTACAATTGACCTTATATAATTAAATAAACTTGCATTCGGTGTCACTTTTTGCTGGAAAGTGACTTCCCAAATCCCACAAACGCACCTTTAAGGATGACTCGCATAGGCTTCAAAGCGGGTAGCGACGTCACACATACCCCTTTTCGACCAAAGAAAGAACTGGGTAGGTTCGGGGCCGGTGCCTAATTTGAACCAGTTCTTTGCTTTTCGACACCCAAAGAACCGGCTCTCGGCCTGGAAAACTGGTTCCAGAGCGGCACCAACTCTTTGCTGGTCTAGAACCGTTCTTTTACCACGTCGTACTTACGTCAGGGGCTGGGGGCGGGGTTATTGTTACCAACTACCGGACGGAAAGTTTGTGACCGCCGCCATTGTTAAAAAAACTAGTAAGATAGTAGAAGGATAGTACCAAGATTCAAGAA
>JACXGM010012961.1:13490-23703 GCA_016801145.1 Umbra pygmaea
GGAATGTTCTCGCATAAATCCGCTAAACGAAATGTACCGGAGCAACGTAATTCAAGTACAAATATAGCCTAATAACAAAACGTGCAGTTCAAACGTAAAAACACCCTAAATAGGTTGGCATAGAACGTAATTTAGGTTTTCAAAATAGTTTCCTGAGAACGTAATTTGGGATAAATTCTGAGATTTACGGTTGCAGCGTTTGGTATAGTGGTCTAAGCTCCCAGTGTTCTAAGCTCCCAGTGGTCTAAGTTCCAAACTCTGGACCACATGTGCCCCCCGGGGGGTTTGAGCACCAGCATAACCACTATCTTCTGTCCTTCCTCTCTGTCTTACCCTACATACTGTATCCCTAGCCTACACTTCCAACTATAAAATTACAACAGGACTCCAAATGCTTCAACAAGAAAAGATACAAAAACTAGGCAAACAAACTTAATTGTAATCAGAACAACCAAGGCAGCCTTGCTGTGACTGCTGACACAAACTCTTTGTCTATTTGTTAGTTAGGCTTAGAGGGTGAGTTCTGTTATCAGAGAGTCCCATAGATGAGGGTCATGATACAGAGATTGAGAACCATTTGAACAATTCCTCACTGACAAACAGACATTTCACATCTTAAAAAAATGTACAATTATAAAAAGTAATTACACAATGTACAAAAGTAATGTACAATAATGTACAATTATAATTGTCCTATAAAACAGCATATTCTCCATCAGCCCTAGAGAGGACTTAGGTAAATATCTAAACATTTCATGTTCTATACACCTGGTGTGGTTGTGGGTGAAAGCAAGTTACATGAATACATCTACCATATTAAGGTATGTCCTGGCAGTGCCATTATCAAACGTTTCATGGATAGAAAGCGTCTGTTTGATCATATAATCAGTCTTTCATATTTACTCAGTATAGGGTTATCACATGTATGATATTCCTTTCCACTTTGCTGTTCAAATTGTTGCACAATCATAAGGTGGGAGAGTGAAATGAAAATATAGAATAGATGTGTTGTAGACAGGATGTCAGTTGGGATGGTCTACGTTTAGATCAGTGGCCTATATCTAATCTAGTTGAATTCCTTTAAATTTAAATTCTTTGAGTTTTTTCAATAGGAAAGATAGAGGAGAGAATTTTGGGCTGAATGAGCAGTGAGTGGAATTTGAACTTATGCTGCAGCACAACATGTCAACTAGAGGCAGTAGCTAAAACTTAAGTGCAAGGGTCTGTGAGGGCCCATTAAAAAAGAATGGGGGCTTTTTTTAGAAAAGAAGGGCCAATTTCTAGTTAAGACATCTGCCTAGCAAAATCGAGACTGGCAAGGGACTAAAGTAATGTTTACACACTCGCTCCAAAAACAAGCTGGTGATTTCCTGTGGCAACTTCAGGGGCTGTGAAAGTTTGGACCCTTCAGCTTGCAGTGTCAGATCAGAACCATCTGTGACACCATGGACACTACAGGGTTATGACATCATGAAGGACCCTTGTGGAATCTGGATCATCTGAAAAATGTTCCATCCTCCCTTCGAGATTTGTCCTCATCACTAGACAAATAAACTGTTTGAAAGAGTTGACTCAACATTCTGTAGGGCTTTAATAAACAAGCATCTGCTTTCTGAGGATGCATTACTTTAAGTGTTTGATGACTGTGTGTACCAGTTCAATGATTTTAAAGTTAGCGCTGATATATTTGTAGGAGGTGAACAAGGATTAAGATGCCTTTGTGTGGTATGATAGAGGCCAAGTCAATACTGGGTGATTGAGTTACTGAAAGTCTTTTAATTTTTACACTGGGTTCACTTTAACTCAGATCGCTGTGTCTGTCTCTCCACATGACAACATGCTGTAGTTACCAAACCTGGGCCAACTGAAATATTAGCTCAAGGAAAGCATCCAAGAAGGAAAGAGCCAATCTGGAGAATCACAACTCACAGTTCTTGTTGGCTTGTCTCTAAGCTACAGTATTTTCCACAAAGTCCCCCGGAATTCTCTTTGACCCAAAGTCAAAACATTATGTCAAGGGTGTGTTAAAACCTCAGATTATTGTACCAGTGCTAATTAAATCAGTAACAACTATGAGTTTCAACTAAAACCTCTATGAACCCAGTCCAGTATTTGTTCTGACATTTCAAATGATTATTGATTTGTATTTTATTATGGCAAATACATTTAAAAAAGTAGAAGAGCAATTTATTACTATTTTAGTTCCCACAAGACACTATATAAATCCAACTGTTGCATGCTTCCTAAATGTTGACAGCAGCTGTGTTTTTTCTTCTGTCACCATGCTGTGCTCAACCCAGTGGTCCTCTGATTGCAAAGCCATGTGACTGTTCTCCTAGACAAACCATACATTTTTAGCTGAGATCTTCCATCGAAGCTTCTCTGGCCACTCTCTTCTCTGTATGTATTACTGTATTGCTGCTTGCTGTTAGCTGCTTGGCCAATTGACAAACTCTTAAATTTTTTTATATTTTATCATCTATGCTAAATTCTATTTTACAAGTCTAGCAACAAACTATTTTACTTTCCACCTCACTTTTTTCATTCAACATTTTCACTTTGGGATGCTATTTTGGACACAAGAAGTTTCTCAACTACTACGACCAGCCAAAGCTAAGTATCATATTGTATTGCAGTTGTTGTAATCACCGCTCAGCTACAGGCAAGGCTAGAGAGTACAGAGACATTGTTATTCACGTTGGCACCAATGATGTAAGGATGAAACATTCAGAAGTTACTAAGCACAACATAGCTTCAGCTAGTAAATAAGCTAGAAAGATGTGTCGGCATTGAGTAATTGTCTCCGTCTCTCACAACTCATTCGCTGGCTGAAAACGGAGATCTGCTCTTACAGGAGATAGAATTTGTAGACAACTGGCTCTCGGACTCTGGACTCGCCCACAAGAAGAGTCAAGCCTAACCTGCTGAAAGTGACGGACTCCGTCCTAGCTGGACTGGTGCTCTTCTTTTATCTAGCAACATAGAGAGGAGTCTAACTCCAATAGCTTCACCAAGAAAAATGATGAAGATAAGGCTGCAGGCTATTTGCCAGCCTAGTGGAGTCTGACGCTAGCATATCCTAAAAATGGGACTACTAAATGTTTGATCCCTTGCATCAAAGGCAACCATAGTCAATGAACGAATTACGGATCATAAACTTGATATTAGGCCTGTCCTCCTGGTTATATTGATGACCATATCCACTGCAAATCTCGCATAATTTTGGAGGAAGGCCTGGTGTCAAGAAGGCCAACAAAGAAGCCCAACAAAGAAGCCATTTCTCTCCAGGACAAACATCAGGGACAGACTGATATTCTGCAAAAGGTACAGGGATTGGACTGCTGAGGACTAGGGTAAAGTCATTTTCTCAGATGAATCCCCGTTCCGATTGTTTGGGCCATCCGGAAAACTCCTTGTCCGGAGAAGACAAGTTGAGTGCTACCATCAGTCCTGTGTCATGCCAACATTAAAGCATTCTGAGACCATTCATGTGTGGGGTTGCTTCTCAGCCAAGGGAGTGGGCTCACTCAGAAATTTTGCCTAAGAACACAGCCATGAATAAAGAATGGTACCAACACATCCTCAGAGAGCAAACAACCAAGAACAATTTGATAATGACCAATGCCTTTTTCGGCAAGATGGAGCACTTTGCCATATGGAAAAGGAAATAATTAATTGGCTTGGGGACCAAAACATCAACATTTTGGTTTCATGGCCAGGAAACTCCTCAGACCTTATTCGCATTGAGAACTAGTGGTCGATCCTCAAGTGGTGTGTGGACAAACAAAAACCCACAAATTCGGACAAACTCCAAGCATTTTTTATGGGCTGCCATCAGTCAGGATGTGGCCCAGGAGTAAATTGACAGCATGCCAGGACGGATTGCAGAGGTCTTCCAAAAGAAGGGTCAACACTGCAAATATTAACTCTTTGCATAAACTTAATGTAATTGTCAATAAAAGCCTTTTACACTTATGAAATGCTTATAATTATATTTCAGTGTACCATAGTATATACCATAATTATCATTTGCCAAAATCCAGACCGAAGATGTTTTGAGAGAACTGCAAATCCTCGACCCCTACAAATCAACTGGACTTGACAATCTGGATCCTTTCTTCTTAAACATGTCTGCTGCAACTATTGCCTCTCCCATCACCAGCCTTTTCAACCTCTACTTTCCATCATCAGAGATAACTAAAGACTGGAAAGCTGCTGCAGTAATCCCCCTATTCAAAGGGGGTGATACTACAGGACCAAACTGCTACAGACCTATCTACATACTGCCATGCCTCTCTAAAGTCTTTGAAAGTCAAGTCAATAAACAGATAATAGACCATTTTGAGTCCCACCACAGCCTCTTTGATATGCAATCTGGCTTCCGAGCTGGTCGTGGGTGCACCTCAGCAACACTTAAGTTTCTAAATGACATCATAACAGCCATCGACCAAAGACAATATTGTGCAGCTGTCTTCATCGACCTGGCCAAGGCTTTTGACCCTGTCAACCCCAGCATCCTCATTGGCATACTGAATTCGGTGATGTTGTCTACAGAACTGCTTCAAACTCTTGGATGTAGTATACCATAGTGCTATCCGTTTTGTTACCAATGCCCCATATAACACCCACCACTGCAACCTCTACTCATTAGTTGCATGGCACTCGTTACACACTCGGCGCCTGAATCACTGGTACCATCTTATCTACAAGTCCTTACTAGGCAAAACATCACCTTACCTTAGGTCATATATATCCATAGCATCACCCACTCTCAACCTGTGCTTGAGCAGGCATATCTCCCTAGTCACTACAGAAGCCTGCCTCATTCATTTGGCTGCCTCATTCACCTATAAACGCAAAATGTCATGCCAAGCATTGAGACAACACAAAATACATTGCTCAAAAAAATAAAGGGAACACTAAGGTAACACATCCTAGATCTGAATGAATGAACTAATCGTATGAAATACTTTCATCTTTACATAGTTGAATGTGCTGACGTTGGTGGATGGAGCGAGACATGATGTCCCAGATCAATCGGATTCAGGTGTGGGGAACGGGCAGGCCAGTCCATAGCATCAATACCTTCCTCTTGCAGGAACTGCTGACACACTCCAGCCACATGAGGTCTAGCATTGTCTTGCATTAGGAAGAAGCCAGGGCCAACCGCACCAGCATATGGTCTCACAAGGGGTCTGAGGGTCTCATCTAGGTACCTAATGGCAGTCAGGCTACCTCTGACGAACACATGGAGGGCTGTGCGGCCCCCCAAAGAAATGCCACCCCACACCATTACTGACCCACCACCAAACCAGTCATGCTGGAGGATGTTGCAGGCAGCAACACGTTCTCCACTTCTTTGTCAGGTCTGTTACATGTGCTCAGTGTGAACCTGCTTTCACCTGTGAAGAGCACAGGGCACCAGTGACAAATTTGCCAATATTGGTGTTCTCTGGCAAATGCCAAACGTCCTGCACAGTGTTGGGCTGTAAGCACAACCCCCACCTGTGGACATCAGGCCCTCATACCACCCTCATGGAGTCTGTTTCTGAGCGTTTGAGTGGACACATGCACATTTGTGGCCTAATGGAGGTCATTTTGCAGGGCTCTGGCAGTCCTCCTCCTTGCACAAAGGCGGAGGGTAGCCGTCCTGCTGCTGGGTTGTTGCCCTCCTACGGCCTCCTCCACATCTCCTGATGTACTGGCCTGTCTCCTGGTAGCGCCTCCATGCTCTGGACACGTTGACAGACACCCCAAACCTTCTTGCCACAGCTCACATTGATGTGCCATCCTGGATGAGCTGCACTACCTGAGCCACTTGTGTGGGTTGTAGACTCAGTCTCATGCTACTACTAGATTGAAAGCACCGCCAGCATTCTAAAGTGACCAAAACATCAGCCAGGAAGCATAGGAACTGAAAAGTGGTCTGTGGTCACCACCTGCAGAACCACTCCTTTATTGGGGGTGTCTTACTAATTGCCTATAATTTCCACCTATTGTCTGTTCCATTTGCACAACAGCATGTGATATTGATTGTCAATCAGTGTTGGGGTCCTGAGTGGACAGTGTGATTTCTCAGATGTGTGATTGACTTGGAGTTACATTGTGTTGTTTAAGTGTTCCCTTTATTTTTTTGAGGAGTGTACATAGAAATTAAACTAAACATAAATATGAGTCCGGTTCTCAGTTCATGTGCACCAGTCCTCCCTGGGCTGGTCGTCACATTACCATTCTCAGTCACGTTCATTACTTTACCTATCTAACTGTATACTTGAATGTTTGTACTATGTGTGTAACTTCATGTCGCCTTCAACCGTGTGCCTTATCTTGGCCAGATCATGATTGCAAATGAGAACTTGTTCTCAATCGATAAAGGTGAAGTAAAAATAAACTTTTAATTAAATTATAACCCACTACCACTCCACACTAATTGCTTTTGGATGGAACTCCACGTGAACGCGCAATCGGAGTGGAAGTAGGTAGGGGGAGGGAGGCGCAAGTACTTTTGGAAAGGCCTTGACTGACCAGTCTGAATCTAGCTTAACGTCGGCCTGCCTTCTGGAAGGCCTATGGCAATGTTTTTTGTCCAGCACACTAAAATACAGTAATGTGATTGGACAATTCACCCATCATTTACTAAACTAACACACAGCCTCCAGGCTTCATTACTGGGACAGAAGTTGAGAGCCTGTGTGTTAGTTTAGTAAGTGACGGGTGACTCTAAACAATGAGTGACCTGAGTAACTTTTTTTGCCTAGAGACAAAAACTACTAAATCTGATTGGATAACTTTTTAGGATAACTATAAGGTTTTAGGACAATACCAGTGTAATTTCCGAAGCCACTTAAAATAAATCTCAAATTTAAATTTAAAAGAGAAAATTATTAATAATTGAAATTTGAAATGCTGATAAGTTAGGCCTCCTCTGAAGTCCTAGATGTCCCTAAGGGCTCCCCTCTGGTTTAAAGTGTTTTCCTCTGGTTTAAAGGGCTCCCCTCTGGTTTAAAGGGCTCCCCTCTGGTTTAAAGTGTTTTCCTCTGGTTTAAAGTGTTTTCCTCTGGTTTAAAGGGTTCCCCTCGGGTTTAAAGGGCTCCCCTCTGGCTTAAAGGGCTCCCCTCTGGTTTAAAGGGCTCCCCTCTGGTTTAAAGTGTTTTCCTCTGGTTTAAAGTGTTTTCCTCTGGTTTAAAGTGTTTTCCTCTGGTTTGAAGGGCTCCCCTCTGGTTTAAAGGGCTCCCCTCTGGTTTAAAGTGTTTTCCTCTGGTTTAAAGGGCTCCCCTCTGGTTTAAAGGGCTCCCCTCTGGTTTAAAGGGCTCCCCTCTGGTTTAAAGGGCTCCCCTCTGGTTTAAAGTGTTTTCGTGTGGTTGTCAATAGAGGGAAAGCTTTTCTTGAATTTTGGAAAGTGATGTTTCTCTTTTTGCTTGCTGAACATAGCTCTACACCCAGGAGACATTTAGTCATTCATCAACTTTAACTCCAACATGGCCTGTCTCAAAGGCCACACGGCTTCTTTGGGCTCTGTGCCACAGATGACGAGTGCACCACAAAGCTGATCAAAAATATAACATCTGCTGTTATTTTGCTCTAGCTGCTCAGAAGGCAGCATTACATAGTATAAAAACTAGAAAGGTTTACCCACATGGAAATATAACCAATAAGTGCAATTGAAAGGTTGTCTCTGTCAAATAACCTGGTAAAATAAGATAAAAATTATATTTTAAATATGATGTGACCATTGTGAAACATAATATAGTGGACTCTTGTAAACTGTTGTTTTTGTATGTAGACAGCTTTAATTGGAGTAGTTGGACAATGTGATTCACCGCTCTATTTAATTTGAATGTATGATTACATAACTAGAGCTTGCAAAAGAGTGGTGTCAATGTCTTAATCCTAGGCTTTGCATTTGGAGTCGGTTGATGATGTCTGACCATAAAAGAGCCAAATAAGTGTTGATGGAAATCAAACTGGCCATCATTATGCAAGTGAAACAGAGTAATTTGATTCTTGACAAAAACATTAGACATGAAAAAATCATGTTTGGTAAATTAGGCAGCATAACTTAGGCATAAAAAACAACAAAGAACTGTCCAACAGATTAGCAGTCCTCTCCAAGCGGAGGCTTCGTCAGCTTCAGACACTGGACTGCAGGTTGCAACAACACTAGCTGGTAGCAGGAAAATGTGGAGAAAATCACATTGAAGATCTTGTACAATAAATTATCCATTAAATATTAGAGTAAAGAGTCCAAATGACACAACTTATGTAACATTCCAAATACATATGGACTCAACTGCATCTACTGTGTAGCTCAACAGTATTGACAATATAAAGTTGAGTCATCATTCTTGTAAGAATTCTCTCCTAAAGACATTAACAGACCTGTCTGAAAATAAGGAGAGAGAGACAGGTTGGTCCCACGTAGACAGGGCAGATGACAGAAACATGTTTTAACAAACACTGAAAAGCTATTAAACAGAGATGGAGGGATGGTTAAGTGAAATAGAACGTGAATCCTGATTGGCTGAAAGCCATGGTATAGGGGTAGTTGAGGGGTATCTGGGGGGATACATCCCCCTAAATATTTCAAAATGCAAATGTCTTAGGGTCAAATACCTAGACCTCTTCCAGAGGCCATCCCCCCTAAATGTTCAAAACCCAAATACAACCTTGCTTTATTCTATGGGTTCTAATTGTGTTGTAACTGATTTATGATATAAATAAGGGATTTTTAAACATTTGTTGTCAATATATCACACCCCCACGCTTTACTGCTTCTTTGTAAGTTTGTGAGAAACAAGTGACCAAAGATTAACAGAGCTCCTTTACTTGAACCAATTACACACATACATACATGTTTGTATACATATAATAAGAATGCTCTCTGCATCTCAGATGGTGAAAAAAAGAGATATGCCTCAAATCGGTTCCTTGTGTTTCCAGCTCCACGCTTGTGTACATTAGAAGAGAGGGCCTCTGTTTACGTGGGAGAGGAATGGTGTATGCTGGGACTCATGTGGGGGGCTACTCACATGTTCACAGCCAGCCCCACCTAGAGACTACATAAATTGTAGTTGTTAAGAAACAGGCTCCCCCATTGAGCAGAACATTTCACAATAGGGCCCAAAGGATTGGCCCTAGATAGAAGACACAGACATGCACAGAAAGGGGACCGACCTGTGTAGCCACACATGCAAAGTTGAAGTGTGACTTCCCCCAATATTCACAATACACAAAAACTGTTTACCCAAAACAATACAATCTATACATTTAAAGAATGCAATGAACGTAAAGAAATGTGAATACCAAATAACGCTTGGTGCTAATTCTGTCATCTGAAACCATTAGACTCTTTACGACCATCTACACCAGCAAAGACTTTGTATAAACACATCGTTCACTTACAGGGAACATTTAAAACATGTTTAATAGATTTTCTCCAGATGCTGCATGGCTCTTTCCATACCTTCTTTTGCTCTCTCTTTGCTCTCATGTTTGGTGATGAACATAGCTCCTACATAATTTGTCATGGTGTCTTAATCATTTCCTTCTTGCTGTCACATTTTTGTCATGGCAACATTAATAACATCAATTGTTTTATCTGCTCTGAGTGAATCAAATATGTATGAAATTACTTGTCTGCCTCTGAAGTCTGAGCCCTATTGTTTTTGTTTTCATTGTTTTTATTATTGTGAATTTATGCACAATTATTGTTAATAATTTTTTTATTCTTCTACTCCTTTCCTTAGTTTTTTTTAACCTTATCAGCTCCTGCATTCTTCACTATATTGATTCCATTTCAGCTGAACAATATGTGTCCAATTGTCATGCAGCACGCTTGTGGATTTGCGATTGACCTGTTGTGTAGTTTTTTATTGCTGTAATGTTCGCTCCTTGAGCAGACTCAAAAAAGGTTAAAAATGAACAATAATGTTTATTAACTGAACATATGGTTGGCAAAGGTACAAAAGGTAAATCCCAGGCAGAGTAATCCAAAAGCAGGCATCGGTCAAAACAGAATAGCTGGTAAGGCTAAAGTACATCTAGGGATATTTCTTGGCAGAGTAATCAAAACAGGCATAGGTCAAAACGGAATGGCATATAGGGCTAAAGTACAATTATGGGATATCCAAAGGCAGAGTAACTCAAAACAAGGCAAAGGTCAAACCAGAACTAGAATATACCATGGAATGCTCAGTAATGAAAATAGTACTTA
>JACXGM010012962.1:0-16035 GCA_016801145.1 Umbra pygmaea
AGTTAGTGAAGCAGTATGATGGAGTCCCATGTAGCTCAGTTAGTGAAGCAGTATGATGGAGTCCCATGTAGCTCAGTTAGTGAAGCAGTATGATGGAGTCCCATGTAGCTCAGTTAGTGAAGCAGTATGATGGAGTCCCATGTAGCTCAGTTAGTGAAGCAGTATGATGGAGTCCCATGTAGCTCAGTTAGTGAAGCAGGTCAACTCAGGTGTGCAGGTTTGAAAACCATAATTGTTAAAAAAAGTTTACATTTTCAAACCAAGAAAAAAGACCAAGACAAAAATCTCAAAACTGCATTGACAAATCAATGATTTTGGAGAATTCTTAACAAAAAGAGTAGACCCTTTAATATTATTATTAGTTATTTACATGATGAATGCTGAATGTTTCTTAAGTAGACAGTGCTACATCCAATTCATAATGAAATGCAAAATGCCAATAGAAAAGGACAGGATTGTTACTGATAGTTATATTAACTATATTTACCTTGTGTAGAAGTAGATTATTCATATACTAGTCATTCTTAGGATATATCATTATGATTGACGATAACTGTGTATGTCGCTCATTACTGTTTTATAAGTATAAAATTATTAATTTCCTCTGTGTGGTTAATTACTTATACAATTTCCCAAAGGATGGGCTACCAAAATAGCTGTTGAAGGCCAAACATTTTGTCAATGTTTTTCATGTCTTTATTTTTTTACAGTAATAAACATAGATTTCAGTAACAACAAGATCATTTTGTAAATTCTAGATATCAATAATAATATCTGCAAACCAAAAAGATGCAAAATGTCCTATTTAATGTTGATGAAATTAAATTTCACATTCAGTAGTGCAAGCGTGTAACTTTTTTTATTTTATCTGTGAATAACAGCAGTGATGACAATGTGACTACTCATATTTGATCAAGTGATGGTCATGAATGTTGAATCGATGTTGAAATACAAATGAAAGCTAAGTGACTATATTACCTCTACAACTTCTAACCGTTAAAGATGGATTACTTAGCCGAGCTTATTTACAGCCAGAAACATCCGGATGTAAAGACTGCATGTTCCACGGGGGCTTGTGGCTGCTGACATTCACTTTAGGTTTGTCCCTCCATTCTCCAGAGACCGGCGTCCTACATTCTCCCGCCGAAGCGCCGTTACATAAGCTACCACCCTCCAAACATGTCGGCTTGCCTCCTGTTGCTAGGCAACAAGCCCCAGAGCATCGGCAAATCCCGCCGTCGGCATACCTGAAAATCCCCCAAATGGAACGTGAACATCAAAAGAGAAGAATGTGTGTTTCATACAGATGTGTCACAGGCTAAGTGTCAGCTTGTGCAGATCAGAAGCCGAAAAGCAATGTGCCTTCGTTTTTACTCCACCACCACGTGTTTGACATATCCAACCCTGAGACACCCTTGGAAAGTGGAGTCATGGTCAAAGATCAACCTTTATTAATGACACATCAGGAGCCACTGGCAAAATGCTCAAGGGCAGATGGACAGGTGATCCTGTTGGGACCTGAGATCTGAACAAACATACTATTTCACCCACCCTAATGTTTACAAATACAGCACAATTATTTGAGGAAGCGTCGATAGTCGATGCATTACATGTACGGTTTCCCCTAAATCTTCTCAGGTATCTAGAGACATTAACCAAGCATTAGCTCATTCAATAAAACTGTTTGTAAGTGGTTCTTTAATTTAAGATAATGAAAGGTCTCAACTGAGGCTTGTTATTTTTAGCCCCAGCTTCTGTCGGTTCACTGAAACCATACTGCTAGCATGCCACTGCAATCTCGATTCATGCTGTGCTGGGAATTGGTAGGCAGCCTTATTGTATGTATATTTCAAGAAGTGTATCATGTGTAGTTACAGGGCATGGGTAATGTCAACGGTGAAATATAGAATCAAACATGCGTGACTATGTAGTTAATAATGGAGGAGCCACCTACAGATCTGATGGTGAGAAGGAGTTAAAAGATTGAACACAGACAAGGGCAGTGAAGGACTGGGGCAGAAAAACGGTCCAGGCACTTCCACCCGCCGGCAGCTCCGTCGGGGCGGGTATGCAGTGCAAAGACGTTGCTATTGACGCTTGAAAGCGGGCAGAGGGAAATGATACGGGCCGGCGTTTACAGTTAAAGGGGCCACATGACTGTGACAATCATGCTCTCTGATTGGCCGGCCAGCCCAAACGGTCCACGTTGGGCATCTGCCCAAATTCCAGACTGGCCAGTCCATTGCTGGACAATACATGTTGTGCTCTGTGCGCGAGCTTGCGGGATCGCGGTAGCCACAGAGAGTAGCAGCCATCAGGCAAGTGTTATTTAAATATACTTCTGGTGTACTTACAAACTTTTCAATGCCTCGTTTCATAAGTACAGAACCTATTTGGACTACTGTAGAAGTTTGGTACCATTTCGGGCATTATTAGTGGGGTTATTTATGAGATACACCCTTGGTTCCATTAGCGCCTGCACTAAGCCATTCGGCTGATAGCGCTAACTCGACCAATGTTATAACAAAGGAAAAAAGCGCATGAGGGGTTGTTTGGCTCGAGGTGAAGGTGCAAAGGACCCTAGGGTTATATTACCCCGAACCATACCTTTAAATACCCGATGAACCGTTAAGAAATCATAGAACCTTTTGTACATAGTCACCCACCATTTTCGGGCTCCAAAAAACATGTTCAATATAATGTAGACACTGTGTGTCTTCCCTGCTGCTGCTCTGCCAGGCTTGAGCTGCAGCCATTTGTGTGATTGACTCGGCCAGTCAGGGATTTTCCACTTTTTTGGGGGGCCAGAAAACACCCCTTTGTTGCTCTAGCAGTATGTTTGAGTTCATTGTCTTGTTGCATGATTACGTGCTGTCCAATGAGTTTGGAGTCATTTGGTTTTATCTGAGCATGTTTTACTTCTGTGTGCACTCATATCATCAATTAAGACAAGTGAGCCTGTTCCACTGGCAGCCATACAGGCCCAAGCCATAACACCCCCTCCACCATTTTTCATGTATGTGGAGATATGCTTTGGATAATGGGCATATTTTTTCACCACACTTTCAGTTTTCTATCACTCTGGTACATGGCAATCTTTGTCTCATCTGTCCATAATAATTTTGTCCAGAACTGTTAGGGATCTTTTATGTGCTTTGTAGCAAACTGTGATCTTATCTTATCAGTGTGTTTCATTGTGTAGTGTTTTGATCTGTTGGGCTGTTGTCGGGGGGGAGTTCTCTTCACCATACAGAGTATTCTCCGGTCATCCACGACATTGGTCTTCCTCAGCCTACCAGGTCTTTTGGCACAATCTTTGACTGGCCGAGTCAATCCATGGATGTGAATCCAATTGAAAATGCATTTTACATGCTGAAGAGGAGTATGAAAGCAATAACTTCCCGAAACAAGCAGGAACTGAAGATGGCTGCAGTACAGGGAAGATAATTGGCCATTGGTGGTGTTTGAGTTCACTGTCTAACCTTTGAATGTCAGTTTAATCATAAATTACCATAAAAGCCATAATTTATTTTGTTACTTGACCATATCTACTGTAATGAGCTTTAGAAACAATTGAATGCAGAAATTGATGGCAATGTTGATGGCATCACAAAATAATTTGCTGTAAATGTCTATTTTATAAATACAGCGCCATCCATAAGTAAGGACCATAACTCATATTTTTGTTCCTGACTCAGGGCATATGAAAATACAATTCAAAGATTAATATGAGGCAAGGCTACAGACTGTCACCTATTATCTTGTCACAGGTTAAAGCGTAAATCTCGCCAAAATGCAACCTAGGGTCCTTTTGTTTATGTACCCGAGTGATTTTGGTCAAATCGCCTTTTGAATGGGAGTGATAGGGGCACTACTATCAAAATTGCTATTTTTTTAAGATTAAAAAGGCTCGACACAACATTAAACTTTGCTCGAAGTATCACCAGGAGCTGTACATATGAACTCAAGCAGTGAGAACATTGTTTGTCAACATTGACACTTTTTGACTGCTAAGGTGAGTTGTACAAAACCTTTCTTTTTAGTAAAGTCTGTGTTCACAAACAATGTTCTCAATGCTTAAGTTCAATGGCGTCCGTGTCACCTTCTTTCCCAGTGAAGCAGGAACTCATGGAATACTGCATGAAAGTTCCTAAACACTATGCTCAACTTAATATTGTAAAATCTCAATGGAAATAATTCTTCAGACACATGTTGTTCATAACAATTTCTAGGGGTGCCAATAATCGTGGCACACATGGTTTTGTTAGAAATAAATATTTATATAGATTTTTTTTCTCTCTGAATAAAAGTACCTCAATTAAATGTTTGACTTTAGAAAAAATTTCATTTTGACTGTGCCAATTCGCCAAAATATTTTTTTTTATAACCCTTTTTCCTCAGTTTACTAGGGGTGCCAATAATAGTGGAGGGCACTGTATACCCCTATGTTTGTCTATGTAGTTGTGGATTATTGTTTTCCCTCTTTGTAAAAATATTCATTGTTCAGTACGATTATAGACAGTAGTTTTGTTTTTTCGTTACTGCCAAATTATTTAGATTTCTTTTTGAGTATCTGTGCCTTGTTTCGCACAAAGTTTTCATGTTTTGCTAATAGTTTAGTTTGCTCCTGTTTTATTCATGCTTCTGTCGTACTGCCATTAAACACTGTATTTTCATATTTTGGAGAAACAAAACATGGTACAATGGGGTAATCAGAGAAAGGAGGACAAGTATGTTGACAATGAAGAGCTTGAGAGGTTGATTACCATCTCACTCAAGCTGCTCCAGGCATTCGACAGCACATGCTTCTATCCCCCCTCCCATTGGCCTATTTCAGTAGGACTATAACTCCCCTGATTTCCACGTTTACTTTTTTGGAGGGGGTCCAAGCTGATGACACTGTCCTGGAGGTGTGTGGCACAACGCCTGGGGTGAGCGAGCAGGTGGCTGCTGTATTCCCTGTAACTGCAACCTGCTTTCCAGATGTTGGATGGAGCAAGACCCTGAACGGGGTTTCATGATGAACTGTTCAACGTCTGGGGAAGAAGTGCCCATGCCATCACCACTGGGGGAGCTGTACACGGCATCACTACTGGGGGACCTGTACATGCCATCGTCCCCGGGGGAGCTGTACATGCCATCACTACTGGGGGAGCTGTACACGGCATCGCCACTGGGGGACCTGTACATGCCATCACCACTGGGGGAGCTGTACATGGCATCACCACTTGGGAAGCTGTACATGCCATCACCACAGGGGGCACTGTCTGCCATATCACAGCTGGGAACTCCTACGCCAGAGGCCACACTTCCTGCTCCTCAGCCAGGACCAGCTCTTGAGTTTGATGTGGGTAAGGATGTGACTCCATTTTTGTTCCAGAGCCACCTGCAGCTGCTGAGGAAGTGGCTCCGCCCTCTTTTCTTTAGCCAGGACCAGCTGAATCACCTGCAGATGCTGGGGCCGTGGTTCCGCCTCCTCCCCCGGTGACTGCAGCTCTGCCTCTAGTGCCTGACTGCAGCTCCGCCCCCTACACCAATAATAATAATAATTCTCCAATAATATATAATATGGGAGTGGGTGAAAATATATATTTTTGCACTAGGGAGGGTGGGGCATTTTCTTTATTGATACCCAGAGATACCCAATAAAAAATGAACAGTGCTTTTTTGTGATTTTTCCCAATTTTTCTCCCCTCCCAATTCCCTTTCTTCCTGTCTTGTCTGCAGATCTGTGCGATGGACAGATCTGTGCGATGGCAATGGGCGCACATATGTTTTATCCAACCACATGTCACCCAGCCACCGATTATTTTCACACTGTGAAACCAACATAGAAGCCTTTAGTCGGATTATGCACAGGATGACTACATTCACCAACTATACTTCCGTGAAAGAAGTCTATCTATGAAAAACTAAAACATGACCATACTGTAAAAAAAGGTTGTAATTTTATGGGAAATCCACTGTAAAGGTTTATAGTGTTTCACCTTCAATTGGAACAATGGGAAACATTCTAAAGTTACAGAAATTCTTTTACCTGGTCATTAGGGTCGTACTGAGGAACTTCCCATGAGTTGTGAACGCAGCCCAACCAGAAAAGTAATCTATTACACTAACTTGTGGCATCCCTGCTTGTGTAACAGATACCCAGTGTTGGTGTTAAAACACTGTTAGTTGACAGTGTTACTTTTACACTCACAAGTGTTAGAAGAAACCATCACAATTTGCCAGAATGTTTTGCTGCACCTTTGTTGTCAGACTAGTTAGTTTAAATATATTTTCTGCTTTGTGCAGTATTGAATTAATTTCTTTATGTGTAATTATTAAATATTATTAACATGTTTAACTTTTCAAACCTAATACACACTGTATAGTAAGTGGTTTTATTGATTGCAAACATTACTGAGATGAGGCTTCCCGTTGTTGTAGTTTAACTAGTCTTATTCAGTTTGTAAGTACTTCACCATTGTGGTTTTATTGAATGCAGGTTGTGGGTGATAAAATACTACAACTGTTGAATATCCGTTCAGTTGGATTCCAATTCATAACATAAAAGCAAATCTTACAGTGACTGTCTTTCTGATACATGAGCTTTAAAAACACACTCAAGGGTGGTATCTGTCACATTTACTCAAAAAGGCATGCTTGTAAATATGCAAATTTTTCACATTTGCATATATCCCAGCATGCTTTCTTGAGTAATTACAAATTAACACTCCTAGTGAAGAGGAATATACAATGTAGTGTTATGAATACACTAATTATTCATAAAACAACACTGTGATTGTTAATTTACACAGTGTTGAATGTGATTTACGCTCGGAGTGTTAAATTACCCCTGCGTTATATTTCAGTGACACTATTAAGTGATGACCAGTGTAATTATTTAACACTACTGAGTGTTATTTTTTACACAATGACCAGAGTTACATTTACGCTCTTTGGAGTGGGATAATATGCTATCCGGGGTTAAAATTAACTATATAAGAGTTGATTTAACACTGCAACATTTACTATGTAAGGTCTGCTAAATTTCTTCAGTGTTAATATAAGAATTGTTAAATTTTCTGACCAGATTCTTAATATTATAGCTTGTGAGAATAAGGGTGTCATTACCAGCAGACATCCCAAAAAAATATTATGTAAAAGGAAGTTGTGTGGTGGCGATGGGTTCAACGATTTACCAAACATGTCCGTTGTTATTGAAACCACTCTAGAAGGCGGTGCTCATTTTGGAAAAATTCTCATTTCTCAACTTAATCTCTCAGACCTTTGCTGACAAGCTGTCTCTGTACAAACCCCTTATTTTATGCCTGAACCTTAGTTCTTTCCAGCAACACTGATATTAGGAGTCTGTAATGTTTACACAGTCTGACAGTACGTGGCCTTCAGATTGCAGGCATGCCTACCATTAAGTCTTATGTGAAGCAGCTATTAGGGTGTTCCTCCATGTGTCAATGGCCCTGGGCAGCATGACTGTCTGGAGAGGGAGATATGTCCTTGAATACAGAGGCCTCCATGTTAGACTTTAAATGTAGATTTGATATCTTTGCTCAAATAAATCATAATGTCTGTGTGTCTTAATGTTCTGTAGTGTAGTAAGTGCAAACTTAGAGACCCTCTAATTTACATTAACTGAACCTAGATTACTTATAGATTCATTACCATTAATCTACATGAACAGAATACAATGCCAGTTAACTGATTACCCCAGCTTTTAGCTAGAAACATGATCTTTACATTGCAATGACATGAACATTGTAAGAACTTCTATATTGATAGAGCAGATTAAAATGCAGTCTGATTTTTGGCCACTGAAAAGTGCCATTGTTTAGCTTGGAAGTTCATGGTATGATAGCGATTAACATCATGGGGGTGCAGATGGCTCAGTGGGTAGGGAGTCAGACTTGTAGTCAGAAGGTTGCCAGTTCGATTCCCGACTGAGCCAAATGTTGTTGTGTCCTTGGGCAAGACACTTTACCCTAATTGCTCCCAGGTTGTTGCTGTAAATAAGAAATTGTTCTTAGTCAACTTACCTGGTTAAATAAAGGTTAAATAAAAATAAAAAAATTAGATGCTTATCTTGACTCGCTGATTTGCTGATTAGTTGGATCTGGTGTGCTTGTCGAAGGACAGTAAAAATGTGTGTGGTTTACAATATGCCGTAGTGGCCGCCTGATTATCACACAATACACCATACAAACCACTTGGTACTACAATTTCTTTAATTATTATTATTATTTATTTCCTCCCATTTTTCTCCCTTCCCAATTCTCACTAACTCTGCCTTGTCAGATGTGGGATGGCGAGGGACGAGCACATGGTTCATCCAACCACGTCGCACAGCCGCTGATTCTTTTCGCACTGCTCATCCATCAGGGAAGCCTTTAGTCAGATCATGTACGGGATGATTACGTTCACCAACTGTACTTCCGCAATTGAATTTACAGGCGCCCGATCTGGACACAAGGAGTCGCTGGAGAGCGACGTGGCAGGATAGATAATCTGATTAATCTAACCCAAATCCCAGGCAGCACTATGCCAATTTGCGTTGACATGTGCAGGAGGTCCGGGGACAGTCAGAGAACCAATGGGCTTGAACTATGTTTTTTTATCTGTTTGATCCTTCTCTAGCACTGTTTTTGTCTATTTACTGTTTCATATGTTGAATGCTCTTACTACTAAGTTGTGGTCGATTCACCTAGTTTCACATAAATGTATGCACTCACTATAATCTGTCACTGTTATCACTCTGGATTAGAGCATCTGCAAAATAATAATTGTAAACCACTGACTATCATGACTATCATGACTATCATGACGTAGACTTTGCGTAATTTCAGCGATTTAGCCCACTACGCCAAGCAGACACCCTACAACAATTTTCTTGACGTCAAGTTCGGAGTTGAGACAACATGCTGAAAGTTTGGTGTGGCTATAGGTGCTAGATTGAGAGTAGAAGCTATAGCTAAGGTTCATGGTAATAACAGCCTGCTTATCTGAGTGGCAAACTTTAAGAACATTGTCATGTACATCAAATAATCCTGACTATATTTTTTGCTTCCACTCTACTTTCAGTTCTTCTTCCACACCAAGTACAGCCCTGCACTGTTAACAAAATAAAGGGAGACAATGTGTTCGGGAGGGACAGAAATAGCAAGATTGGGAGAATGGATTGTTATAATTTACACTTCAGAACTGTCTCTCTACCAAACGTAGCGCAGCCACCTGCTCTGGCGCCCGCCTCTCCTCTTTAGCTCTTCTCCCAGGGGAGTTGGTGAGTTTCATTGGCTCGCGAGATCACCATGGCAACAAAATTCTCGCTACTACTGCTTTGGTGCTGGTTTACTACACTGTGGAGATTCACTGGTCCATCCAGTATCCTTACAGAGTTAAGGTACATTGGTTAGATGTGATGTACATCGACCTGTCAAGTGCGTCACAGGAAGAAGATAATGAAGGTTTTGTGAGTGTGGCCATCCTTACGAAATCCGTAAATGTATTTAGATAGTTAATGATGTGTGAACTGTTGGGCCTCCTATTGGGTTCAGAGGCAAAGCCACCGGTCTGTCTTTGTCTTTTATTGATCACAGATCACTCTCCTGTAAAGGCAAACAGTTCAAAGCAACAAATCTATATTTATCCAGACTGATGATGAGCCCAGGGTACCCTCTCTTGCATTCTCTCTGTATCTCGCTTTAATCCCCCCTCTCTCTCTCTCTCTATACATGTACATTCAAAGTATTTCCGCAGACCTTCAGAGTTAAAAAAAAACAGCACATACGGAAAGTATTCACAGCACTGCACTTTTTCCACATTTTGTTATGTTACACCCTTATTCCGAATTGGATGAAATTCATTATTTCCCTAAAAATTCTACAAACGATACATGTGCTTTTTTCATTTTTATTTTATATAAATTTGCTAAGATCTCAAACACACTTTTTTTCACATTGTCATCATGGGGTATGGTGTGTAGAATTTTAATCACCCCCTCCACCAAAGTAATATCGTCTTGTTGTCAACATTAGTTATAATGTTTTTGTTTTGTGCCCCCCGGGCCACCGTAAATAATGGATTCATGGTCAGATAAGCAGTTTATGAAGTGATGCATTATTAAAGGCAATTCTAAATTCAGTATTTCCAATGGACGGATCTGTTTGACCAGTTTTACTTTCATTCAACCTTTTTGAATATATAGTTTTCATAATCTTATCTTCCTTGGCATCAGTTAGACCCTACATGCGAGTGTTCTATCTATTTAAGGTTTACAACATTAAGAGAAAATTATAGGTATTATACCCTTCAGATAATAAAAGAATATGATGCCCCTTCATCGGCTGCACCTTTTTCATATATTAGGCTGCACCCTTTTCATACATTATAATTCTGTGCCGGCAGAGACTGTTATTGTTTCCCAGAAAACGTTTGTGTTGATTTGTTGGCAGCAGAATATTTTTTATATCGAAATAGTATATTATATAAAAAATTTAAGAAACATATCAAATGATCATTTAAAAATGATCTCTAATACAATTAAATAAAAGCTGTAATGCATAATGCAATGTGTATGATTAATATAATAACAAAATGTGCCATTGGTCAAGCACTGGTTTGATCCCGTATCTCCTGCTGTAGAGACCAGGTGAAAACACCTAAGCCATCAAGGCCGTGTGTCACACTGTTGGTTTTAATTGGTTTTACAATTTTGAACAATTTCACGCACTAAAAATAATTTTTTAAATGAAAAAAGCAGTTTAGGTCATTTATTTTGTAGGAAAGTATTTTAATTTTTACATCTCCACAGAATTTAGTTATTTAATGATATAGAAATATGCTGTTCTATGTACAGTAGGTTAAACTAGTCAAATGCTTTGGATAAATTTGAATGTGCTCACCAGATCTAACTGGTATATGGGGTCAGTTAGGATGATTGTGTATATTACAAGCTGTATGATCTACTGTGATTCCTGGGCTTGAGGATTCATAGGTACACAGTGTGTACATGTGCTTTTACTCATAGGCACACCCCTCAACCTGAACGCCATGCGGTGAGTGCTCGAATTTAAACATTGTGCCCTAGCCGCAGTGAGTAATGACTGCTTTCAATAGTTGAATTATTTATCTTTAATCTCTGTCACAATCTCACTATTGCAGATTCAATTGTGGTCTGGCATATGCACGCTAGTGTTGACTTTATTAATACTTCTCTTTGTCCTCTTAATTTCCGAACGTACCTACAATGGTGACCACGGGACATGCTTGGCGATCTGCGTCTGATGCGGGAGGTCTCTAGAGCAGCACACTCCTCATTTCTTCTGAATGGAAGTTTCCACGCCACTTCACGATCAGCGTTGGCATCTACTCCAGGAGCATAATCCATTGTTTTTAATGTTTTCGTGTCACACGATTCCCCACCTGGTACAGTCAGAAGAGGTCTAGCTACTCCCGTAATCTGGACCCTCTCTAGGTTTCTTCCTATGTCACCTACTAGGGTGTTTTTCCCAGCCACTGTGCATCAACTTGTTGTTGCTTGCTCTTTGGGGGTTTTATACCGGGAATTGTTAAAGCACTTTGTGAAAACTGCTGTTGTAAAAAGGGATTTTTCAAAAAATTTACTGGATTACGTCATAGCGGATTGAACAGAATTGACATGTTGTACACTGAGAGCTAATTAGTGTTTAGACAGGTACCAGGGTATTCGGTCAAACTGGGTTATTGTGCATTGTTGCTTTTGCATACTGTATGCTTATTGATTAAATAACTATGTTATGTCTGAGTGGTGAAATGTCAGAGTGGTGAAATGTCAGAGTTGTTAAATATCAGAGTCATCAGGTCATGTATGCTCATGTGTCCACAGAGGGTCTTAGGAATAAATACTAGTCGAAGGGCAGGACCGTCGGTGGGAATGGGTGGTCTATTCAATGGGATCTAGGCCCCACTGGTCTGTTCGCCTTGCCCCCATACTGTTTTCTGTTCCCTGTCCTGGTAATCCGTATGTTTGGGCTCCCTGTACAGATCCGTGGGATAGCAAAGGGCACGCACATGGAAGCCTTTAGTCAGGTCATGCACGGGATGATTACATTCACCCAGATCTGGACACAAGGAGTCGCTGGAGAGCAATGTGGCAGCGTTGTGGAGCGATGTGGCAATCAGACTTATCTAACCCAAATCCTGGGCAGTGCTATGCCAATTTGCACGGCCTCGTGCAGGAGGTCCGGGGAAAGTCAGAGAACCCATAGTCAGGCTCAAACCTTTGACTGTCATGATGTAGACTGCCCTGCAATGCAGCAACATAGCCCAATACGCCACACGGACCCCCCCATGATTGTACATCGTGATGATGTTATTTCTATATTAAAGTGTTATTAAAGTCACATGGCCTTTCCTGTTTTTGCGGTAAATGTCTCAACCTGGACACAAAGTCAGTCCGCATAAATGATTTCTGTACTGCATGTTAAGACATGCTCCCGTTATTAAAGAGAAAGAAAGTAACTCTGCTTATCAATCAGAAAAAGGGTCTAGAAACAACGTGTAACAATTATTAATATTATCAAAAAAGGTGGAATTTCTTTCTTTCACACTGGAATTTTAAATTACTTTTAAATATACATTTGTCCATTGAAGAAAATACCCTACAATCACAATCTTGGGAAAGAGGGTACAGGCTTTTCAAGACAATACACCGTTTACTGTAGACTGCAACATTTAATGTGATAAGGAATTCTGCAAATATTATTTATTATTATTAAAAGCTGAAATGCCTTTTACCCACTTTCTTATTGAAACCCAGAGTGTTATTATTATTATTATTAATATTTTTTAAACCTTGTCCCCAGGCACCGTCTATTATCTCAAAAGCAAATTCAATCATCTGTTGGGAAGACATGGGAAGAATAACACTATTCATTGGAGAAGAACTATTCTGACAGACAATGACCTGTCCAGCTTCAGACAGGAGGACCAATTTCATCTCAACATTATCACGCTCATTTTCCAAATACACCAAACTTGAGGACTACTTTAAACCCAGGTTTGGGGAAGAGGAGATGGGGTTGTTTTTGTTGTTTAATTACTGTTATTGTTTCCTTTGTATTGTCATTTTATACCTTCAAGAGAAAAATAGAGCACACCCATATATAATATTTTCTGTGAACTGGTCTGCATTGTTCTGTTTTCATGAAAAAATATTTGAAGCCCATATTGCCAGGCTTTACACAGAAACAGTTTGGATTCATGTCTGCTGTTCGTGCTTCCTTTGTTGCTTTAATGGTCTCAAAAGTCTGTGTAGCACATCCATCAAAACCTTTTTAAAATGAAGGAGAGTTAATTTCTGCTGGCTCGTTCACCTCAACAAGCATCAATTTGTCTTCCACTTAAAGAAAATTGGCACTCTGCGCCACAGCCATGGAAGATAGACCATATGGACACGAGTTATAAAATGGAGACCTAATAAGCCCCACCAAGGCTCAATCCAGCTACAAGGAACCCATTCAGAGAACAGACAACGGAAATGCCTCTATCGACAATATCTTTAGACTCAAATAGCTGCATTGTGCATTATAAATTTGTTCTATCAATGACACAATAATGTAGCATCTTTTCAAACAATGTACACAAAAACAGATCTCAGTGCCATTTCAGAAAATATTTCTCTAAATGTTTGTTCCAATGTCCCACCATTTTTTATCAATGTAACTTACCCACAGTTCTAACACTCTTTATAGTTTATTTTTTCTTCTTGTAGGCTGTGATTTTTGATTGAATTCTGACTTTAGCAGAACACCCTGTCTGTGAGGCAGTGAAGAAACACTTGTCACTTTCAATTAGCTGGGAGTTATAGGAGGCCTGACACTGATCTGCGGTCTGTGCTCCAAAGCTGTTTTCCTGCCAAAACATCCCAGCAATGTGTCCTTCCCCACGGGCTTGAGTCCGTTCGTGTGTGTGTAGAATACTACCCGCTTGCTATCGAATGTCTTCTTATTGTTGATTACACATTTACCATTGTAGGGTTTGCTAAGAAACAGTCTTTCTGTATTCACACCAGGTCACCTGGTAACAAGGGGGAATGTATTCTTTCTTCCAGCCCTTCACAACATTTGTTTTTGTAAAATATAGATTACACATTCTTTGAAGTTTTAGATAGTGTGCATATAATGTGCAACCTATGATAGATCTATGTTGAGGGAAATTATTGAGAAAAAAATACACGTTCGTTTTCATTTAGTACAAGATTTAAGTAGTCAATTAAAAATTCAAGTCACCCTTGTACCATATTGAAAACACATTATTAACACATTATTGGATGTTTTACTTTGTGAATTTGTTGTTTACACTTATTAAGCATTTGGGCACTGAAGGCACCAGTTGGTAAAGTTTAGCAAGCAGAATTCTCCCCCCTGGCATCTATTATGCATGTCCGCAGCTGCACAACTGAACTCTGTTGCCTTATTTTACGCTTCATAATGCACCACACATTCTCAATCAAAGACAGGTCATGACTGCAGGCAGGCCATAATAGCATCCGCACTCTCTGCTTATTCAACATTGTGCTTGTAATTCAGGCAGAATGTGGTTTGGCGTTGTCCTGCTGGAAAATGCAGGAACGTCCATGGAAAAGACGATGTCAGATGGCAGCATATGCACAATAACTCCATAATGTGTACATATCTTTCCGCATTACAGCCCAGAGAAGTTGTCAGTGCTTCTGTACAGTGTTGATGTTTGGCTTCTGCTGTCCATAATAAAACCTGAACCTGTATCTGTTGATGCAGCAGCAAATGGTGTTGACTGACAAAGGTTTACCAAAGTATTCCAGAGCCCATGTCAGAATATCCATTACAGACTCACGACGGCTTTTAAGAGAGTGACATCTGAGAGGTCGGAGATGACACGCGTTCAGAATTGGTTTTTGGCCTTGCCCTTTACACACAGAGATTTGATCGGATTCCTTGACTCCTTTAATTATATTGTGCACTATAGAAGGTGAAATGACCAAAATCCTACGGATATGTCTTTGGGGAATGTTGTTCTCAAAGTGCTGGATTATTCGCAAACATGTTGGCAGATTGGCAAGCCTCGACCCATCCTTGCTCTTCTAGGACTAAGCCTTTTATTGGAGGCTCTATATATACTATGATTACAAGATTGCCTCACCTGTTTCATGGAGTGCCCCCTGCTGGTGTGCCGGGTATCCGGCACTCGGGGTCTTCAATTACAACTCCCTCATTAGTGCTAACAAGATGCACCTGTGCTTAGATCAACAGATATAAGGCATCCAGTCCAAGAGGGAGCTGTAGGAGGGTGTGGAAAATGTTTCGGAAGATGATGGGAAAGGGGGGAAATGTTGACATACCTGTGTTGGTGGAGGGGGTTGTGGTGGCTATAACATGTGAAGAAAAGGCAGATGCACTTGGGGTGGGGTTTGCGAAGGTGCATAGTGGTGGTCACCTATGTGAGGAAAGTAAGAAGAGACGCTGTGACATGTTGGAGCAAAATGTAGATGTGTTGAGAAAGAAGGTGGCGACAGGTGAGGCGATTGATGCAGAATTCACCAGGTTTGAGTTGACAAGGGCATTGGTGGGGTGTAGGCGGACGGCTCTGGGAGAAGATAGGGTGTGTTATGAGATGGTTAAGAAGGCCCCTGATAGTGTGTTGGACTCCTTAGTAGGGTTGTATAATAAGGTGTGGAGGACTGGGGTGTTGCCTGATGGGTAGAAACGGGCAATAGTGCTGCCGTTTGCCAAACCTGGTAAGGATCCGGTGAAGGTGGACAGTTATAGGCCTATTGCTCTGACGTCCAACCTGTGCAAGCTGATGGAAAAAATGGTAGTGCGGAGGTTGATGTTTTTCTTGGAGAGTAGGGGATTGATGAGTGAGGCACAGAGTGGGTTCAGAAAAGGGAGGTCTACTATGGATGCGTTGGTGGTGGTCAGCATAGAGATAGCCAAAGCGCTGGCGATGAAGGAGATTATGATGGTGGTGTATTTTGACATAGAGAAGGCGTATGACACTATGTGGAGGGAGGGGGTGTTG
>JACXGM010012964.1:0-23500 GCA_016801145.1 Umbra pygmaea
TGACTGTGGGTACTTGACACTGGACTTCAGGCATTTTGGCATTTCCTTCTCCCCAGTCTTCCTCCAGACTCTGGCACCTTGATTTCTGAATGACATGCAAAATTTGTTGTTGTTTTGTTGTGCTGCTTCTCTGTAGCCCAGGTCAGGCGCTTCTGCCGCTGTTTCTGGTTCAAAAGTGGCTTGACCTGGGGAATGCGGTTCCTGTAGCCCATTTCCTGCACACGTCTGTGCACGGTGGCTCTAGATGTTTGTACTCCAGACTCAGTCCACTGCTTCCGCAGGTCATCCAAGGTCTGGAATCGGTCCTTCTCCACAATCTTCCTCAGGGTCCGGTCACCTCTTGTCGTTGTGCAGCGTTTTTTGCCACACTTTTTCCTTCCCACAGACTTCCCACTGAGGTGACTTGATACAGCACTCTGGGAACAGCCTATTTGTACAGAAAATTATTTCTGTGTCTTACCCTCTTGCTTGAGGGTGTCAATGATGGCCTTCTGGACAGCAGTCAGGTCGGCAGTCTTAATACTTAGTAATGAAACAGGCTGGGAGTTTTTCAAAGCCTCAGGAATCTTTTGCAGCTGTTTAGAGTTAATTAGTTGATTCAGATGATTAGGTTAATAGCTCGTTTAGAGACCCTTTTCATGATATGCTAATTCTTTGAGATAGGGTTTTCATGAGCTGTATGGCAAAATCATCAGTATTAAAACAATAAATGACCTGAAATATTTCAGTTGGTGTGCAATGAATCTAAAATATATAAAAGTTTAATTTTTATCATTACATTATGGAAAATAATGAACTTTATCACAATATGCTAATTTCTTGAGAAGGAGCTGTAGTTGTATGGGGTTTTGTATGTGTTTCTGAAAATGTAATCTTTGTGGAAAAGCGTTACAATATTTTGAAGCATAAACAACGTTATACTCTAGTAAAAATAAAAACGGAAATGCTACGCTACCAGACTTTACTCGCATAAAGATGGAATATTTTTTACTATAGGATTATGCCAATCGGATAAGGAAACATTTTTTGAAATATTTATAAGATAGGAGTCCGAATTCAAATCAATGTGTCTGTTGTATTCCTACATATTAGACCGTGTCTGACAGGCCAGGGAGAAAACATTTGAAAAAACATTCCCTGGTGCTAAATCCCACAGATAATCTTACAACTACCTAAATATAGAATAGATAAGTCAACAAGAATGTCAAATAACTACAGTAATAATTGGAACCAATGTATATTAATAAAGTATTTATCAAAACAACATACAAAATTCAAGGTGATTGTGCAGTTTTTGCTTCTTATAATGTGAATCAGTTATCCACAATATCACTGCTTTACCCGTTGTCCTGTCTCAGTGTTCTTCGCTTCCCAGTGCTTAGAGTCCAGAATTTACTAAGATATACATGCTTGATCATTTAAACATTCCTTGTTGTGTTCCATCATTTAAATCAACATAAGTCCTTGGGTAAGTTAGTTTACAAACATTTAAAAACACAGGCAATCTGTTCAGGCTTTGCAATGTAAACTTGAGAGTAACCATGCAAAAGTGGTAAATAAAAAAATAACATTGATTTAATGATAGAGTAGTAAACATTTGGACTGTATTAATATTGTACAAGTTAAGTTACAGGCCGTGATGGTTTAACGTTATCTGAAAAGCAGAGACGTAAAGGAAACTGTACTCTACTGTATGTTTGTCTAAATCTTAAAAAAAGCAGTTGCTTAACTTTGTTTTTTAATTATTAAAATATATATTTCTTACAAAATTAAATTATTTCAGTTGCAGCCACATTTTTGGCTGACGTAAACAAGGTCTTGAAGTTGTAGCTGTTGCTGGCTGTGGACAAGTGAAAACTATATAGCCACGTAGTGAGCTGGGCTGATGGGTAGGGAGAGAGTTTTAGCCAGATGTTGCACTGTAAATCATTGAAGTGTCACATGAATGTTTAGATCAAATTTAGTGTTAGGTGGGGATTTGCTTGTATTTCTATTAAATGGTAAACGTGAGTTACAAACATTGTCAATCTTGATATTCTTTGTTTACATCAATATTGTAGGCCTATCCACAGTGGAAAGAATGTGACTTTGTGTAACTCTGATTGTGCAACTCTTATTCGTCTACAAAGCAGCAAGGAGAAATGCCCCACCCTAACTTGAAGCTATGCTTAAACCTCAGATTTCCTAGCTGTCCCACCCCTACCGGAGGGCAGCTCCCACTTGGCTGGGTCAAGCTCTTTGCCATGGCACCACAATTTTGGCAACCTTGAAACTTGAACAGCAGAGCCCGTCAGTTATCTGAAAACCTCTAAAGAGTTACCTCGGCTAGAAATCCATCATGGACGACTTTGAAATTTGCAGATTTGAAGCAACCAGATCCCACTAATATATGTGAAATATATCAAATATTTTTGTTATGCACTAAAAGCAGCTTTATGTGAGGATTTAAAAATAGGTTTGATTTGACTTAAATTTCCATGATGCAAATTTCCATGAGTAAGGCATTGCTGGCAGAGTAAACTAATGCTGAAAGAATGTTGGGCGGAATGGACAGGGTAGACATGTTCCAACTGAAATGAATAGTGGAATGGTTGAGGTAAGTATTAAGGTAATGGTATGAGTACGGACAAGCAGTTCTCTAAGAGCATTTCACCTGTTTAGAATTGTAAGCTTGCTCCTTCTCCATAGTCAAAAGTTGACATTAGTTGTGATCTGCGTCAGATAGGCCAGAGGACGTCTCAAAATTTATTACGCTGGAGTCACTGAGATTTTATCAAATTAGACACCACAACAAGTTTTGACACCACAACAAAACGTCCTCCATGTAGATGTAAGGTGAATCAAACACTGCCCTTTCTGACTATTTGATGAGTGAACTTTGCATTGAGTATGTTGACAGCATGACGCTTTTAGACATGATGTATATTATTCTATATTTGTGAAATTTGACAGGATCTTTGGGTTATCGAGGTAGAAACAGTACTATGATTTGGGAAGACTCATCTGTTTATGACGACTGAAACTTCAGGTCAATTCTAAAAATATTATTGCAAACCTTTTAAGTATTTACTGTTTGTCAAGATAGACATATTCATTTGATTGTGACGCAGAAAATGCTAATGAAAAAGTGGAAGCACTCATAGTCAATGTGCAGTTATGCAAAAAAGCATGAATGCATTCCATTTAGGCTACAGTTACTATCTTATTGTCATAATCATTAGTGAGGGAAGGGTCATGTGGGATTCTTTTTTACAGACGATGTTTGAACAGCCCTCGCCCAGTAAATACCTGCCTTAATCATCCCTCGTCAAATTGGGTAAACTTTCAAAATGTGAATTTTCACATTTTGTTATATCGCCACCATCTGTCACTCAATTTCAAAATGGTCTCTCCCTGTTCATCAGCCCTGCCTACACTCCCTGCTATGTGGCTAGCTAGCAAGAATACAATTGGTAATGTTATCTATCTAGTACAAATTAGCAACAGGCCAGCTGTAGACCACACTAGCTAGTACATACTAGCTTCTAATTGTAATTTCACCAACTTGCTCTTTGTGGCAGTAACACACCAGCCTCTCATGCTTCATACAAACATTCTGAGATGGTATGTGAATTTCTAGGATCTTAGTCCTAAGAATATATCTGCTATGGATTGACAATACTGCAAAAGTAGTCAAATGTTACAGGAGACAGTTATAAAATTACAATGTCACAGTTGGTTAATCAGTCTTGCAACGATAGTCAAGTTGTATGAAATTGAAAACGGCTCTCCAGCTGTAGGGTAAAGAAATATACATGGCCTTGCTATTTGGTATTAAAAAGCATTAGAGTATTTGAGTTCAAACCTGTCTCATACAGAGTCTTACAGGAGAACATTTCTGAGCAGGCTTGACAAACTAGTCCTTTCGCCAAAGGACCCCATGTTGTGATAAAGTCTGCATCCTATGCTGCAGAGGACAGGTTAGGGGCAGATGCACGCAGGTGAGCCGGTAAGGTGGCTTGAAGGTGGCCTGGACACTTGGGCTTTAAAGGTTGCATCTCCAGACTCGACATGGGCAGAGTGCAGTCGCTGCACGAATTCTCCTTGCTGTAATGTACATGTTTGGCCATCTCACGATTTTTTGACATCTTCTTTCTGATGCTGGTCAAACGTTTGAAGACAAGGTAGAAGATCTCACAGACATTCAGCACGATGCAGAGGCCTGAGGCACCTACCATAAAGTAGGTGAAGACCTTCTTCTCCGTGGGGTGACCGATGTAGCAGTCCACCGTATTGGGACAGGGTCTGACATCACACTTGACCAACCGGGGAAGGTAGAAGCTGTCATATATCCTGTGTAGGATATAAAGGAAGGCGATCTCAATTGAAGTCTTGGCAAAAAGGCTAAGCATGTAGGTCCACCAGAGGCCACCGTGCTTCTTTCCAGTGTTTTCATAGAGCTTGGCACCATTGTTGGCACCATGCTTGGCGTGGAACTTCCGCTCACGTTCATTGCGATACGCCACGTGCATCACAACCATAAAGGATGGGCACGTCACGAAAATGAGCTGCAATGCCCACAGACGGATGTGTGAAATCGGGAAGAAGTAGTCATAGCAGACGTTGGCACAACCAGGCTGCCTGGTGTTGCAGTCAAAGTCCTTCTGATCATCGCTCCACACGCGCTCCGCCGCCACTACGTACACCATCACCCTGAACACAAACACAACAGAAAGCCAGATACGACCAAATGCTGTAGAGTACTTATTCACCCCACTTAGAAGGGCTTGAAAAGTCTTCCAATCCATGGTTGGGACAGTATGTTGGCAGTTCTTTTTCAAAACGTACTTATGTTCAATTACTGTAGATCACTGGAGCAACCTGAGTAAATAAAAAAGATGTGTGGGGGAGATATTAATATAATGACATGAATTAATTACACACAGCACTTTTAGGTTGTTTTTATAACTATTCACACATAAAAAAGACTCATGTTTTTGAGAAAAAGCTGTGTATTTGTTGTGCATTGTGGAGGAACCAAACAAACAATACCTCTTCTATGAAAAATGTACCGGTACTTGCATGCTCTGGAATTTGGGTTCCTTTTTCAACACACGGTTCATCAGTTTACTTCCACATACTCCATGTCTCTATTACATAGTCAATTTGAATATCAACAAACGTTGCTTCATGTAGTAGTCTCATTTTTTATCTCCTTGGATGATTTACCTTAAAATATTTAGTTTACGAAAAATATGGTGAAAAAAATATATATATAAAATGGCTAACGTGACACTATAGTAGGTCACTGCAAAAGGCTTCGGGCTGACTAACACAGTAACGACAACAGTTGGGTTGTATGTATATTACATTTGCTGAGCATGACAGTAAATATTTTAAATCAGTTGCTTTACAGTGTGGTTAAATAGTGAAATGCTAGCATGTTTCTCTATATAATTAATTTGTTCCATGATTACATATGAACTCCTGCTAAAACATAATTCATTTTGTTATAATGCCAAATTGCACTGTTTACATATTATCATTATTAAGAGAAATTGGTATATTGGATTGTTTAGACCTTGGTTCTAAAAATATTTGTACTTGACCTCCAGTTCTTTTGCACTTTTTAGATGGTAGATTACAAATGTTTATAATGTGTTGGAATAGTAAATTTCAGAAATGCGTCTTAAAATTGTAAATGACATATTCAGTTAGACGACGGCATTTCAAAACGTCATACAACATTTTAACATCAACGAAGTAAAACAATAATAAGACAAACTCAATTCACCCACAGTGAAAATCCAAGGAACAGAAAAAAAACATAAATGGATAGCGTATTATATACTTACTCATGTCAATCCATTGTCTATGCTATAATTTTTTTCCAGCGTGTATTTTATGTTTTCTAAACGTTTTATTCGTTTTGCGCATATTTTATCCCCGCTCTACAGGTACATTGTTAGAATGCTGTTTTCTTCAACCGCTTCTACTGTACGTTAGGGCCCTCCTGTGGGTGGGGTTTAAAGGGGAATTCAACTTTTTTTTCAATTAGAATTTTGTTTTAGAATGTTCCTCAGAAGAGAAAATAATCCATGAACGTGAGTGAAAAAAATTATTTCTGTCCAAACATTTCTTATTATGTTGAACACTTTTCCTGTGTTGGAATAGTGTTGGTGTAACCCAACATAAATATTTGGGTAAAACATAGTTGCACAGACAGCATCTGATTTTTCTATATTCATAATTCACCAGCTGCCAGGAGGATTACATCATAATCCAATTCATATTTGACATGGGTTTTTAAACAGCACATTTGAGGGTTTTTAAAGTGCTTGTATTTTGATCAGATTTATGAGTTTGGACACATATTTGAGTTATCAGATGAGAATGGTATTTAGGGTATGAGATAACAGAAAATGAACTTGGCAGGCACTTTAGCAATATAAAACCACTCACCCATGTCTGTTGAATTCCAACACAGTCCCACCACATGATATGAAACATTAATGAAAATGACATTCTGATTAGGTAACCATATGAACCAAATACTATTTAATGAGAAAAAGTATAAAAATCACTGCCGTGTTCATCACTGTCCTCTTGCAAAAGGACCAGCTGGATGGCAAAAACAGTACTACTAATAGAACCTCAGACATTGATATTTTGAGCAGTTATCCTTTTCTGCAAATAAAAGCTCAGAATTATCATATTTCTATTTGGAATTTGGGAGAAATGTTGTCAGCAGTTTACGGAATAAAACAAGTGTTCATTTTACCAAAATTTTACCATTGATCTGCCATGTCCTGTCAATTAACAGCAGAACATGTTTGAGATTAACAGCTGAACATGTTTTGATCATTTTCAACGTACACTCATTTCCTCCAGTTGAAACTTGTTCCCTACATGAGAACACCTTTTATTCTCTGCCGGACCGGTGATCATTAAACCAGACTGGCAGAGCAGAATGCATGAATGGTTTACCTATCCTGTTGGGTGAGACCAGTTATGTAAGTTGTATTGTTCTGGGTGAAAAGTGATGTTTTGCAAAGCAGGGCGGGTTCCCGACCATGAGCCAGGTGTTCCTTTAAAAGCCCACGGCAATGGAGGCTTTAGGGGAGGAGAAAGGTGGAGCGAGGATGGGGAGGGGGGAGGACTGGAGGGTGGAGGTGGGTCACTCTCAAATAAGCAAGAGAATTCATCCTTTCTGATTTTACCATGAAGGCAAAGCAGTTCCTTATCATATTACCTGTTATTACCTGTTACTGTAGGTTACCTGACTTTCAATGCTTTATCCACCCTCTATTCACTGAACAATCCTAGTTGAGGCGTATCATCCTTTGTGATTATTCCATTCTTATTTTTCATAGGCATTGAGAGGTCAGCGGTAGATTTTGCTTAAAAAATTTAAATCTCTAAGGAAATAGACCCTATGATACCATCCACCTCCCACTTTTATGAGCCAACTTTGGAGATAAGCTTTTATGTGTGTTCAAAATATTAAATGCCTTTTACAAAGTCTACACCTCTTTTTTTCCCACATTTTCTTCATGGCAGTGCCTATGACCTTTCATACATTTCAACTGGTTCTCCATACATGGTTTAAAAAAAGTTGTGATAACAATTTTTTGATTTTACAGAAGTGTGATTGACTTGGAGTTATATTGTGTTGTTTAAGTCTTCACGTTTTTTAGAAGTGTATAACTGGATAAGTCCCAATGCTCTGAGTTAATCCTTGGTGGAGGCCTGTTAGGCAATAATTACAGCTGTGAGTGTGTTGGGATAGGTCTCAGCCAACTTTGCACACAAATGTGACCATTCAATGATATGTAACCATTTTCCTGTTTATGCGCTGTCTAGTACCTTGGGGGAAGTGTCAAAGGACGTCAAATCATGCCATTTATATTTTTTTGGATCCAGGTCTGTGTTCTGCCTTGGTCAGTCAAGAAAATGTACCTTTTTACCCCTTACCTTGCATGATTTAGGTCGTATTCAACCTGATCTTCTGTACCAGTTTTAACCAGTCCTCAATTTTTCTCAAGGACTTTTCTGTACATTGCTTTAACAATTGTTCAATTCCTCCTGACAAGCATCCATGTGCCTGAGGATGAGAAACAGCCCCATTACATGATGCCGCCACCACCATTCTTCCCAGGAAGTATTTCATCATTGGGTGTGCTGTGGGTTTCAGGGTGAGCTTTATTAAGTTATTGCTTTGTTCTTGCCATTATACCATTCAGGACAGATTTGAGTTCCTGGAATATTGTTGTATCATACATATTTTAAAAAGTGTTGGCCACAAAAGCCTAAAGCTCGTTTACATGGTTCACCGTTTCCTTGCAATTCTCTACCCAAAAGAGGAAACCTAATGAAACTGCTGAATATATCCTTAATTATTGTTTGTGTATATTAATTTCACAATAATATTATTTTTCCTTAAATGTGTGGAGTTAGGTGTATAGATAATTGCATTTAAAATTATTTTCAATTTACAGAATTCTGAAGCACAGACACAAGAACCTGTGAAAAATGGGGGTGTCAAATTTCTATAGGCACTGTAGGATATTTATGAATATTCTGTGTAATGATAGAACAGTAGAAATCATTGTTCTTCCTCTGTTAACCATAATTACCTGCAAAGAAACACATGCCATCATCATTGCTTTTCACAAAAAAGGCTTCAGAGGCAAGGATATTACTGCTGGTAAGACTGCACCTAAATCAACCATTTATCAGATCATCAAGAACTTCAAGGATAGAGGTTCAATTGTTGTGGCGAAGGTGTCAGGGCAACCAAGATGGTCCAGCAAGCGCCAGGACCATCTCCTAAAGTTGATTCAGCTGTGAGATCGGGGCACCACCAGTGTAGAGCTCAGGAATGGCAGCAGGCATGTGTGGGTGCATCTGCATATACAGTGAGGCGAAGACTTTTGGAGAAATTCTTAATCCCATGAGAACTTGTGGTCGATCCTCAAGAGGTGGGTGGACAAACAAAAACCCACTAATTCTGACAAACTCCAAACATTGATCATGCAAGAATGGGCTGCCATCGTCAGGATGTGGCCCAGAAATTAATAGACAGCATGCCAGGGCAGATCGCAGAGGTAGGCTACCGTAATTCCCCTTCAGAGACCCACTTATAACACATCCATCAAACTGTATGATATTTCTTGATATTTAAAAAATCTAGGGATAGATAAATAAACAACCCAAACCGTGATGTGTGTCAACGTGCAACACTTTTACAGATAAGCCCTTGCATGGCGACGTATACAGTGACGTAACAACTTCGTTCTCTGGGCTCTCTAGTATGTGGAAAAACAAATAGGGTCTGAAAAGGTTTGCAAGTTGAACCAAATTTGAACCAGCACCAGTTCAGTACCAGACCCAGCTTTGGTACTTCTGTCTGGGGATCCGCCACCGCTATGCCAGAACCAGGGGTTCTGCCCCCAATGCTCCACCCCCAATGCCAGAACGAGGGACTATGTTCTTATCACTGGTGCCAGCAGCTCCACCCCTTTCAACGTTGCCGACCAGTTCACCTTCCTTGCCGTTGCCGGCTGCTCTGCCTCCTGCACAGGTGCTGTCTGTTCCACCCTCCTCACTGGTGCCTGATGCTCCGCCCCCTTTGCCAAAGCAAGCTGCTCTACCCTCACTGCTGGTGCCTGCCGCTCTGCCACCTTTTCAGTTGCTGGTGGTGTCTTCCTCGTTGAGGGTGACACCTGCCCTCTCCCTTGGTTTGTCTCTCGCGGCTGGAGATGCTTCTTTCGGTGGGGTACTGTCATGGCTCAGGTCGCAACAGAAGGTTGTCAGGACATTAATTACCTGATTGTTTTGTGCAGCTCATTCAGGACTATTACATCATTATCCAATGTTCTCACCTGTTACGCATTCCATCATCAGTATTTGTATTTAGTCAAAAACAATTTAGTCAAAAACAATTGTGGATGGGTAACTAGTAACTATATTGGATTACATTTAAAAAGTCACTTACCCCACTAAGCAAAATATTTTGAAAGTTGTCTTTTCAACATCTATTCAACATATTTTCAACCTCAATTGCTTAGAGGGACCCAACCCTGGTCATATCTAATGAAATGGGTGTGTCAGCATGTCACCTTTGGTGCATTTTAAAGTCTGAATGCATGGTCATATGACGGGACATTTTCCCACAACCCCTTTTTTTTCCAGCCAACCCCACATGTGGTCTTGGGGAACAGCTGGGCTAGGGAGACAGGCATCTAGGGGAGACAGATAGGAAGGGCACAGACAGTGGCCAAGCCAGGACTTAAACCCCTGTCACCGGGTGATATGTTGTCCAGAGCTTGAACTGGAACACCAAGCTCAGGCACAACACTATTGAGTATTTGGCAGTATTGTCGTGTTAATGTTACCAGAACAAAGTGTCTTAGTATCTTTCTTTCATGCTGACTTTGTGAGAACATATTTTGGAAAAGAAAACGCCCATTGCTGAATGAAAAAAACATCACGTTTGCTTTGCATACCACTATCCATGTAGGTACATGTCAACCCATGAAATAATTTTTTCAACCCCTTCTCGACAGCTGCACATA
Organism: Umbra pygmaea; assembly: GCA_016801145.1. Taxonomy (NCBI): domain Eukaryota; kingdom Metazoa; phylum Chordata; class Actinopteri; order Esociformes; family Umbridae; genus Umbra; species Umbra pygmaea. Next base: position 10,557 of record JACXGM010012964.1, read on the forward strand.
GGTACATAAACCTTGTTATGCCCTGAGGTAATGAATCATTGTACATTTCATACAAGCTCATACAAGCACATGAAGCACTGGGACTACATATTTAGTTAAGATATCATAATTGACGTCAACACTAACAGAAGCTTGTTAAACTGGCGTCACTCTGAATCCATGTTACCAAACCTCCGGCCACGGCCTTCTCATTTGTCTGATCCACCAAAATGTTCCATTTTATACACCGTTCTCACAGTTCACAGGCTATTTCTAAATACTTACTAGATGAGTATCCTCTTAAAAGAAAACGAGTTTCAAAAGTGTTCTTTTAGGAAAATATTTATTATTCCTGGAGAACCATATTTGGTTCCAAGTTGAAGATCTTGGTTTCCATGTACAATCTTCTGTGGAAAGGGGTCTACATGAAACCAGAAAAGTTTTTAATTTCTAAATCCAAATATATTCTACTAAGCATTTTCCTATAAGGGCCCGTGAAGATCCCTTTTTGGTTCTAGAGAGCACAGTTTTTTAAAGTGGACAATCCTATATTTGCCCAAACAATATGCCAGGCAGGCACCTATAAAAGAAGTTCAAGGATGTTACATTTTTCTAATTGATTGTGAAAAATAAACATGAGGGCCTAATGTATCACCCAAGGAGAGGAGTTACCAGTTAGAGGAGGTTCTGTCACATTAACATCAGCACTGGCATCCATCATGCTTGTTTATACACAATAGGTTCAAATGAAAGGGCTGACCTGTTGCTTTTTTACTCCAATGTGAGAAAAGCATACATGTCTGTAAACCTGAACGAATGCAGCCAATGACTCATCGGGAGTGCAGAGCATGTCTCTACAAGCTGAGCGTATAGAAAAGGAAAAATGAGGACAATACATAATCTATTACAGTAAACAGTGAAAACAGACTTCTTATATCTGACCCATGTGTAAACAAGGAGCATTCAAAACCGCCACAGGGACTGACGAATCAGATTCCATCGACGGGTTGGTTTCTAAGTACTTCACCCATAGAAATGGAATGGATAGAAAGGACATTCCAATTCAAATAAATGTAGCAGAATGGTCAGAGCGGCAGCCATTTTTTTGTGTACCATTTCATTGCAAAGATCTAGCGGCCTACTTCCGCGTTAAACGATTTGCGTGCTGCCACTGTGACAAATAACAATCGCCATTTTGTTGTGTACTAACCGAATGACCATGCCAAGCAGTTCAATGGCCATTCCATCCATTCTATTTCTATGACTTCACCATTGCAGTTTTATTATTCACAGTTACTTAAAGTGATGGTTCGGAGTAATATAAACCTAGGGTCCTTTGCACCTTCACTTTGAGACAAACAACCCCTCATAAGCTTTTATCCGTGTAGCGTTTCCAGTTCCTTCTTCCTGGATTGCTCAGAACTACAATTCCCATTCCCCAGTTCATCTTCTGTGTGAACTACAGCTTCCCTGGTCTTGCCTCCTCAGAACTACGTTTCCCATAACCCGAACTCAATCAACCAAATTCCATTCACCTGCTCTCACCCAGTCCATATATAAAGCACACACACACCATTGCCTCTTCGCGAGGTATTGTGAGTATTATTTCCTTATTACTGAGCATTCTAATTCTATATTGTTGTTACGGTCTGACCTCTGCTTTCGTTTTGGATTATTCTGCCTTGGATTTACCTTTGTACCTTTGCCTAGTATCTGGGATTGTTATTCTGGCTTGACCCGTGCTTTGTTTACCCTGTCTTGTGTTTTTGGATTATCCCCTGTGCCTTTGCTTTTGGACTTTTATCCTGTTCAAATAAAGTTTGTTCTTTCTGTAATGAATACTCCCAAATTACAAAAAGAACAAAGTTTATTTGAACAGGATGAAAGTCCAAAAGCAAAGGCACAGGGGATAATAAACAACATGAAAGCATGGATCCATCCTGCCTTGTGTCAACGGTTCATGCTGGCGTTAGTGGTGTAATGGTGTAGGGAATATTTTCTTGCCACAATTTGGGCCCATTACAGTTTTTTCCAATTGCTAACACACAAAATGCATAATTTGGCTCATTGTGTCAAAACTCAACACACAAGAATTCTTGACACAACACTTGAAGATTAACATTGAACTGCCACGTCAAAACTGCCATTCTGAAATCAAAACTTAACACTCTGACTTCAAAAGGCCCTCTTCAGATCGATAGTTAACACACATGCACATGAACAATAAACAGTCAAACAGACACAGCACACTGGTCAACTTTACTCAAGACACTTCTGTCATTTGTAGTTTTTAAACCGTTTTTATTCCCGAAACCTAGCCTCAGTGATCACTCCGTCGATTGGGAAAATATTGCCGGTCGTGGCCTATCCACCCATGGATCGAACCCACCTCGATGTCTCCGCATGCCTCCTCCATTGCTCTATCAGGTTGAGGACCGGGAAATAAGGGGGCAGGTACAGCACCATGAAATGGTCGTGGTTGGCATATTAGTCCTGGACCAGAGCAGCCCGGTGGAAACTGATATTATCCCAGATGACAACAAACATGGGCTGCCCTGGTTGGTCCTATGTGACCGCAGCATGTAGTGCATGCAGAAATGTCAGTATGTGTCCAGTGTTGTAGGGACCCAGGGTGGCATGGTGATGGAGGACCCCCTGACCACTAATGGCTGCACACATCATGATGTTACCCCCGCACTGCCCGGCGACATTCTCGATGGCCCTTTGGCCGATGATGTTTCAGTCCCGATGTCTGGTTTTTACCAGAGTCTCTTCCTCTATCTCCTCTCCCTCTTCCCATCTCTTCCTCATCTTCTCTTTCCCCTTGGTCCTTCAGCCTCCATTTTCAAGATTGTCTCACGACAGGTGCTCATACCTGAATTATATATAGTGACTGATTGGTGTTCAGTTACAGGTTAAGTGTTTTACGATGTGTGCGGGAGTGTTGCTAACTATTGAATGTACGTGCTGACTGCATAGTGTTTCATCATTGGCCAAAGTGTGTAACACATGCACGATGTGTGTAGTGTTTTGCACCGTGTGTTACAGAATTGTTTACGGTGCCACAGCCTACCTGAGTGTTATTGCTTTCCCTTTATGACCACAGTGTACCCATCTTCTAATGGCTACTTCCAGCAGGATAACATGCCATGTCACAAAGCTCACATCATCTCAAACTGGTTTCTTGAACATGACAATGACTTCACTGTACTCAAATGACCTCCACAGTCACCAGATCTCAATCTAATCTAGCATGTGGTGGAACGGAACAGGAGATTTGCATCATGGATGTTTAGCCGACAAATCTGCAGCAACTACGTGATGCAATAATGTAAATATCGACCAAAATCTCAGAGGAATGATTGCAGCAAGTTGCTTATATTCTATGAAGAATGAAAGCAATTCTAAATGCCAAAGGTGGTCCAACTAGCAAAGTGTACCTAATGAAGTGGCCGGTGAGTGTACATTTATAACAAATTACAGAAAAGATTCTACAGGAACCCAAAATAATGCGATCAGCTAAGGCCTCACGGGACTGATTCTGTGTGAATGTGACATTCAGATTAATCCTAAAGAAAGTTTCTCTTACCAAGTTCTCAAACATATTATTGGTTTTGATACTTATCAGAGCCTCTGCAAAATACACAAATTATTTATAAGAAGAAACAAATAAAACTTTCAATCTTCTTTTGTAAGTTTCTAATGCCTTGATCACCGTTACAGCATCATTGCCTTCTGTAAATCAGAAATATGATTATTTTCAATAAAACATTGCTTTGGCTTTGCCTCATTAAAGTAGCATTGCATAATTGTTGGGGCATGGGATGTGTTCGTGCAGAACTGTGTGAGGAAAAGGTAAAAATGTTCGCAATGTGTGACGGTTAAATGTGTGTAACACCCAAATGATGCACGCATGCAATGTTGTTGAATTATGCCTTAGGTGAATGTCTTAAAAGCTATTCACACCTGGATTGCGCAATATTTGTTCCAATATTATTTCAGACCATGTAAGATATGATTGATGAATATACATTTTCAAGCCTTTCTTGGTTATTGAAATGCTGAAAGGTGAATTCCTTTCTGTTTCAGTATAAAGCAGACTAAAGCAAGTTCCTCTAATGATTGTCGGCTCCTATCTGCATGTTGTTTCCTTCATCTGAAAAACTAAACCAGTCTTTTCCGGTGTCTAACATACCAATACAATGATACAGCCATTACTGTGTTTTACAACAAGGAAGCAGTTACTCCTTTGTTTGGGTTCTCCCAGTCCCGTCCCACATCCAATGGCTTTGCAATTAGACCAGAAACATTTGTATTAATTTGCCATTTTTTTCCAACTATAATGTTGTTTCCTCAGCAACACAACTGTTGCCATTTTACAATCACCATTGGCTTAACGGTGACATCTATCCGCAGTTTGGTTTCTGTCCATCAGCTCACTTAATAAGGATGACAGGATCTTTGATGTTTCTAGGTGGTTTATTGTACACCCTCATTATAGTTATGAAGTTAACTGGGCTTAAAGATATGGTAAATGTTTGAATTGTTAATGTTAGCTATACACAAATCACTGCCCTCCTTTATGAGACCTGAATCTTAGCTTGATTCAATGCATTAAATTCTCGTTCAATTCCCGGCTGTGCCAAATGTTGTTGTGTCTTTGGGCAAGGCACTTTACCCCAAGTTGCTAAAATGTAAATGTAAATGGGTAGTCGTTTAAAGCCAAATTTGTGTTAATAACTTGTTTTAAGACATATATTCATTTTAAATGTGTTATTTGTAGAATTCAAGGAGTAACAATAGAACTATTTTGTCTTTCAAGTGACAATCTTACAAACCCCGTAAAGAATGTATTTAAAGAGATTTATATCAGAAAATTATTCCCTATCCTATGCAATGATTTGGCAATTGCAATTACCCTATTTCAAATGGCAAAATAAGCAATGCATAGTGCATGTGAACTGTGAGAATGTGGTTATAAAATGAAACATTTTATATCAGACAAATAAGAAGGGCAGGACTGAGGGGGAGTGTCTGTGCACCAGGTCCGTAACTAGGTTTTGCAGTTTGGGTGGGCCTAAAAAAAGTTGGCCTAAGTTCATTTTAAATTTGATTATTATAATACCTACAGGCAGGCTCATCTGATACTAACAGGGAGTTGCAAATTAAATTAACATTGCAGAGGTGTTAATTTATTAACTGCATTGCTAAGGCGTTCTCAGATCAAACAAGGCAATTACTCATCATTATTCAGTCCATTTAATAGTTGCCATTTTACTTATAGGCTAATAGCCTGTTCTGTTGACAAATTGGAAATATATACATAAAACATAAATAACCTACAAGTTTAATCAAAACAATATCAAATGAATACTTACTACTAAAATCACCATTCGGATAATTCCATTAGTAATCAGTTTGGAAAATCTACAATATTTGCTTCAGATAGCATCTCTAATGTCTTTTTTTCCATGATGTGAAACAAAAAAAACAATGTTCACTTCCTGCTTCCTGTCTGATTGTTTTTTTAAAACAATACCATAGAGATGGCCAGTGGAAAGAAATACTTTAGGTGCTAGTACTCATCGGAATCGACTGGTATCAAAAACCCATTAAGTATCACATTTCTACTGTGTATATATGATAGTATGAGATATTGCTTTTGTTCACAATATTATGTGTCTATTTTGTAAAGGGGTAGAGGGACTCTGAAAGAAAATTAGAAAGCAATTACCTGTGCAGGTGGCCGTGAACAAGTGATTTTTAACAGGCCTGTAAATGTTAAATATTCAGAAGTGCATAAGTGAGGGAAAAAATATTTGATCCCCTGCTAATTTTTGTACGTTTGCCCACTGACAAAGAAATGATCAGTCTTTCATTTTACTGGCAGGTTTATTTGAACAGTGAGAGACAGAATAACATCTCAAATAAATCTAGAAAAAAAGTCATAAATTGATTTGCATTACAATGAGTGAAATAAGTATTTGACCCCTTTGCGAAACCCTTGTTGCCAATCACAGAGGTCAGATGTTTCTTGTAGTTGGCCACCAGGTTTGCACACATCTCAGGAGGGATTTTGCCACACTCCTCTTTGCAGATCCTCTCCAAGTCATCAAGGTTTCGCAGCTGACGTTTGGCAACTCAAACCTTTAGCTCCCTCCACAGATTTCCTATGGGATTAAGGTCTGGAGAATGGCTAGGCCACTCCAGGACCTAAATGTGCTTCTTCTTGATGTGTGTCTTTTGTAATTGTTATGCTGGAATACCCATCCATGACCCATTTTCAATGCCCTGGCTGAGGGAAGGAGGTTCTCACCGAAGATTTGACGGTACATGGCCCCGTCCATCGTCCCTTTGATATGGTGAAGTTGTCCTGTCCCCTTAGCAGAAAAACACCCCCAAAGCATAATGTTTCCACCTCCATGTTTGACAGTGGGAATGGTGTTCCTGAGGTCATAGGCAGCATTCCTCCTCCTCTAAACACGACGAGTTGAGTTGATGCCAAAGAGCTCGATTTTGGTCTCATCTGACCACAACACTTTCACCCAGTTCTCCTCTGTATCATTCAGATGGTCATTGGCAAACTTCAGACGGGCCTGTACATGTGCTTTTTTGAGCAGGGGGACCTTGCGGGCACTGCAAGATTTCAGTCCTTCAAGGCGTACAGTGTTACCAATTGTTTTCTTGGTGACTATGGTCCCAGCTGCCTTGAGATCATTGACAAAATCCCCCTGTGTATTTCTGGGTGGGTTCCTCACCATTCTTATGATCATTGCAACTCCATGAAGTGAGATCTTGCATGGAGCCCCAGACTAAGAGATTGACAGTTATTTTGTGTTTCTTCCATTTGGGAATAATCACACTAACTGTTTTCATCATCTCGCCAAGCTGCTTGGCGATGGTCTTGTAGCCCATTCCAGCCTTGTGTAGGTCTACTCTCTTGGCCCTGACATCCTTGGACAGCTGTTTGTTCTTGTCCATGGTGGAGTGTTTGGAATCTGATTGATTGTTTGCTTCTGTGGACAGGTGTCTTTAATACAGGTAACAAGCTCCTTTAAGGGAGTCCTCCTAATCTCAGCTCGTTATCTGTATAAGAGGAACCTGGGAGCCAGAAATCTTCCTGATTGAGAGGGGATCAAATACTAATTTCACTCACTGTAATGTAAGTCAATTACAGTTTTTTCCGGTTGCTAAAACACAAAAAGTGAATGCTCAGACCAAAGCGTCGAAACCGTAACGTTTGCATGCATTTGGTACACTCAGGCACCAAATGAATAAACACAATGTCGGCATGTCACCGTAAACAATTCTGTAACACACGGTGCAAAACACTACACACATCGTGCATGTGTTACACACTTTGGCCAATGATGAAACACTCTGCAGTCAGCACGTCCATTCAATAGTTAAAACATACATGACATTAGCAACACTCCCGCACACATCGTAAAACACTTAACCCGTAACTGAACACCAATCAGTCACTATATAATTCAGGTATGAGCACCAGTCATGAGACAACCGTGAATATGGAGGCTGAAGGAGAGAGGAGAATGAAGAAGAGACGGGGAGGGAAGAGGGAGAGGAGAGAGACTCTGGTAAAAACCAGACATCGGGACTGAAACATCATCGGCCAAAGGGCCATTGAGAATGTCGCCGGGCAGTGCGGGGGCAACATCACCATGTGTGCAGCCCTTAGTGTTCAGGGGGTCCTCCATCACCATGCCACCCTGGGTCCCTACAACACTGCACACATACTGACATTTCTGCATGCACTACATGCCGCGGTCACATAGGACCAACCAGGGCAGCCCATGTTCGTTGTCATCTGGGATAATGTCAGTTTCGACTGCCCCCTTATTTCCCGGTCCTCAACCTGATAGGGGAATTATTTTCGGCATGGCGGTGGAAGGTCTATGACCGCTTACACATGCACGCGTGCCACTCCAACGAGCAATGGAGGAGGCAAGCGGAGACATCGAGGTGGGCTCGATCCACGGGTGGATACGCCACGCCCGGCGATATTTGTCCATTGCCTGGCAAGGGAGAACATCGACTGTGATGTGGACGAGGTGACGTGGCCAGACCCCAATCGACGGAGTGATCCCTGACTTGTAATGAGAGTTGTTTTACTACCTGAACAATGTATCACTGAGGCTTGGTTACGGGAATAAAAACGGTTTAAAAACTACAAATGACAGAAGTGTCTTGAGTAAAGTTGACCAGTGTGTTGTGTCTGTTTGACTGTTTATTGTTAATGTGCATGTGTGTTAACTATCGATCTGAAGAGGGCCTTTTGATGTCAGAGTGTTAGGTTTTGATTGCAGAATGGCAATTTTGATTGCAGAATGGCAGTTTTGACATGGCAGTTCAATGTTAATCTTCAAGTGTTGTGTAAAGCATTCTTGTGTGTTGAGTTTTGACACAATGAGCCAAATTATGCATTTTGTGTGTTAGCAATTGGAAAAAACTGTAATAACTTGAAATGCGTTTTTCTGGATTTTTTGTTATTCTGTCTCTCACTGTTCAAATAAACCTACGAATATAATTATAGATGTTTGCCCATTTCTTAGTCAGTGGGCAAATGTACAAAATAGGCAGGGATCAACATAATAAATTCCTCACTGTAGGTCATAGAGTTTCCTATCTAAACAAGCATATTGAAATCATACTAGTGTCTAAATGTTATTTGTTTGCTTTAACTACAAAGGTTGCATATTGTACATTCAAGAAACAGTAGACAACTCAGTTATATTATCTTATTGGATTATAAATGGTAGCAGTTCAGCAACTAATTAACATTTTCGGGGGTGACAAATACTAAGGAAGATAAGGAATATGTTTACAAACAGAAATGGCATCGGTATGCCATGGGAATAAACTGATTAACTGATTAAATAATTGATGAACAGTTTTGTGTTTCCTTTGCTAGTCAAAGGACCGGTACACAAAAGTTGACATGTATAAATAACGGCAGAAATGTAGAGGGCAGATAGTGCTAAACTGAATCCACTTCAAGCAAAGTTATTATAGTTATCGTTAATGCAGGTGTTTTATGTGTTGGGGGCTGGGTAGCAGCCTGCTCTTTAGTAAAAAGCTACATGAGAAACAGGCTCTGTGCTGCTATCTGTACTGGTAACTTGTTGAGGCTGCTTTTGGCCTTCATTTAGTTTTGGTTGGGTAGTTGACACTTTTATCAACGTAATAAATTAAATTACTATACAATATAGTACTATATAGCATGATGTTGTATCATTCCCATTTTCCCTAAATAAATTCCCCTATAATCTTTTTAGAATGAGGCATATTACAATATCCCGCAGTCATCAAAATGTCTAGCTAGTCACACAATGTTGCTAGGAGTGTCTGTTGATGTTTTGTGGTATATCTGTGAAGTAATGTAAATGTTCTTGTCTGTGTATTTCATTGTGTTCCCTTGTAAACTGTTTTTTATTGCTGACTTAGCATCTGGGAACAACTGACCAAGTCAATGGATGGTTATCATAGCACCTTGCTAACGGACTACAGTTGAAAATTAGCCGGCTGGCTAACACTGGCACATTTACAGAAATGTTAATGAATGAGCGCTGTTCTTATAAATATAGATTATAACTATTTTAATTTATAATATACAGTCAGAGAACACAAATATTATACACTAATTGTCAATAAAATTACTATTCATAATAGGCCTATTCATGATATTTAGCTGACAGCCTGAGTGCCAAGTGGGTAGATTTGTGGTTGGTAGGCACTCATTCAAAAAAATGTATTTATTGTTTCTTTTTCTGAAACAGGGGTTTGATGAAACATTCATGATAAAATTTATTTCAAATAAGGCAAAATATTTACACAACAGATGGTAAATATAATGAATGGTGTATTTTTCAGCTTCTGTGTTACATTTGAAATTAATTTATATTCACCTTAATAGAAAATACATACATTGATCTTAAAAAAAACATGGAATTTATTTTAATGACAAAATGCAGCTGTACTGAGACATATGTAAATATCATGAAGTTTGGACATCACTGTTGACATTCAAGTAACATACATTTTGAAATCATCAACAGCTGTATTTACAGAAACACAAACATAACAATAAAAGGACTGTATTTTTTAAAATAAAATACACATTAGAACAGAAATCAGTCATTTGTCAAGCCATGTTTGTGCATAATGGACTAAACACCAAAATGGTCAGAAAAAACAGGAGGAATAATTAACTTTTATAGGCAGAAAATCAATTTATATACAGTACACACTTATTTTCACAACACTCCATATTTTCTGGCAGTACCAACATTTAATTAGGGCTTAAGAAGTGTAATGGTTGTGTGGCAAGGGTTAAGTTATTTTTTAAAAACACAACAGAAAAGTTGTGAGTTGTGGCAGAGAGTGGAAAAATTCAATTAGCTTGTATAACATTGCCTTTCCCTTGCAAATCTTTCCTCTGTAAGTGATGGATGTCTAATTATTTAAAGTAAATTCCTCAATATTTACATCAGCTTGCTACTGCCATATTTTAGGACAGTACCGATTTTGTATACAACTACAGAATCCTTCTGATTCTATGTATATGTGTTTGAAATGCAACATTGCCAGGAGAATTATTTTGAAGATTAAATAAAAGGTGTATCTCCAAAACCCATTTGTTCATAGTCAATCATTTTTAGGAAAAGAAATCTGTAGATTCTGGTAAAAGTGTATCCAGGAGTGTCAAGACAACCATTTCCGATGCAAATCAGGTACAGACAATAGAGTATTGATTGTGTCTGATAGGAAATAGAAGATCTTTTCCATTCCCTCCATGAATTGTTATTCAACATTTGCATTCTTGAAATCAATTTGGAAATGTCTGTTTTCAGTCTTTAGAGGTGAAACACTTTCTTTTCTTTCTCTCTCTCGACTGCAATTGACCTGTTATTCTGTTGGTTAAAGATGCATGGGTAGCTCTAGTTGTTTACCAGATTAAGTTTATGTAGGCTTTGTTTTAATTCTAGCCTTTACCTGAGTAAGACATGGCTACATTGTATGATGGGACCAGTATATCCTTATTGGGCAGCTTATGTGATTTTGACTCCATTTCATACTTCCCATTGACCACCAGAGTTGTACCACTACCTATGGCCGTCTGGCGTCTCCGGGGGGTAGAGGAGCGTGATCTATGTGAACTGATGCATTCTTTACAGCGTTTCCCCACAAGATAGAGCACCTCGAAGAAGGAGAGTAGGATGCAAGCCAGACTGGTGACCATCATGAAGATGGTGAAGATGCGCTTCTCAGTGGGGCGTGAGATGAAGCAGTCCACCGTATTGGGACAGGGGTCTTGCTGACACTTGATCAGGACGGGGAAGTCATAGCCCTCGTAGATATAGTAGAGTAAATACACAAAGGTTGTGTCCACGACAATCTTGAATAGAAGGCTCATGACATACGTCCACCAAAGCCCGCCGCGCTTCTTGCCAGTGTCCTTGTAGAGTGTCCGGCATCCCTCACCAAATTTGAGCGCGTGCTTACGCTCGCGTTCATCTCTGTAGGCCACGTGCATCACCACCAGAAGAGACGGGCAGGTGACAAAGATGAGCTGGAGGGCCCACAGGCGGATGTGGGACACGGGGAAGAAGTAGTCAAAACAGACATTATGGCAGCCAGGCTGGGCAGTGTTGCAGCTGAAGTCTTTTTGCTCGTCGCCCCACACCTTCTCGGCAGCCACAACAAACACTAAGATCCTAAAGAGGAAGACGATGGACAGCCAGACACGACCAAATGCTGTGGAGTACCTGTTCACCCCACTGATGAGACCCTGGAGGAACGCCCAGTTCATTTTGAGGCTGACTCACAATCTACCTCTGGCAGATGTTAAGGTGAAGGACCAGCTAGTGTGAGAAACTTTCAGTCTTTACGTCTTGAGGGTTCTTTAAATTAATCTAGTGAGAGAAAATTAGGTAACAAATTAGGTCCTTGGTTCAAAGTAAAATGCATACAGATGGATCTCAGCTTCATAAACAAGGTTAAATACCCTGTTATATACCCTGTTGCAATAACAAATTTAAATAATGTGTATTATAAGGTAGGCATAGTGTACCTTTTATGTAGGCTTATAACCTGCAATTTGTTAATAGTGTAAATGAAGTATTTTTCAAGTGACTAGTCAAAACTGAAACTGGGTCATTCTATATTTAGGGGTAGATTTCAGACAAAAAGTCAAAAAATCTGTATTCTTTTTTATCAATAAACTAGGTGGTTGAATAATACAGTGCCTTTGCGAAAGTATTTGGCCCCCCTTGAACTTTTCGACCTTTTGCCACATTTCAGGCTTCAAACATAAAGATATGAAACAGTAATTTTTTGTGAAGAATCAACAACAAAGTGGGACACAATAATGAAGTGGAACGAAATTTATTGGATATTTCAAACTTTTTTAACAAATAAAGAACTTTTCGCCCAATCTTCCTTGCAAAAGCTCAGTGAGGTTGGATGGAGAGCATTTGTGAACAGCAGTTTTCAGTTCTTTCCACAGATTCTCAATTGGATTCAGGTCTGGACTTTGACTTGGCCATTCTAACACCTGTATATGTTTATTTGTGAACCAATCCATGGTAGATTTAGCTTTATGTTTTGAATCATTGTCTTGTTGGAAGACAAATCTCCATCCCAGTCTCAGGTCTTTTGCAGACATTCTTCCAGAATGGTCCTGTATTTGGCTCCATACATCTTCCCATCAACTTTAGCCATCTTCCCTGTACCTGCTGAAGAGAACCAGGCCCAAACCATGATGCTGCCACCACCATGTTTGACAGTGGGGATGGTGTGTTCAGGGTGATGAGCTGTGTTGCTTTTACGCCAAACATAACGTTTTGCATTGTTGCCAAAAAGTTCCATTTTGGTTTCATCTGACCAGAGCACCTTCTTCCACATGTTTGGTGTGTCTCCCAGGTGGCTTGTGGCAAACTTTAAAC
>JACXGM010012965.1:0-23500 GCA_016801145.1 Umbra pygmaea
AAAAAAAAAACCAATGTTACAGACTCAATTCAGAGAACTTAAGGAACAATATTAAATACCCTATATAATCATTCTATCACCCCTTTAAGGCTCTGACAGTTTGGAGATATTGGCTTGAGGGGGCGAAACACCCTTTTCTCATCTGGACTGACCAGCACAACCTGGAGTACATCCAGGTGGTGAGGCTGAGTCTGCATCAGGCCAGTTGGACCCTGTTATAATCCAGGCCTGCTGGAATCTCCAGTTTGTTCCTGCCATTGAGCCAGACCGAGTGCAGTGGATGAGTGGCTCAGCCGCGCTGAGGAACAATGCCCACATCCACCTTCAGCACGCTCTGGACCTTCAGAAGGTTCAGTCCAGGTGGACCACCACCATAGTGAGGCACCAGCCATTTTCCTGAGTGACCGGGTCTGGCTCTTGACACGGAACCCTCCCCCTTCGCCTGCCCCTTTGCCTGTCGATTTAAGGTGGATGGGATGGGAGGGGAGGCCTCCAGTAGTTTGTTGAGTGGGATGGGTACAGCCCAGAGGAGCGATGCTGGGATCCAGTTCAAGAAATCGATGACCAATCATTGCTGTGGGATTTCCATCAAAATCATCCTGACTGTCCAGCGCCACAAGCCCATGGTCGTCCTCGAGGTCGGGGGCATTCCACCGCTGGAGCGGTGCATTGGAGGGGTACTGTAATGTCTCCCTCTACTGTGGGTCCCAATCTTGGGGTGTCCAGGCTCCAACGGTTGACGTTACCGGTGCATGATGACATAAATGTGACGTGAGCAATGTGTCTGAACGTTGTAATTCTTCTTCTTGACTGTATGCCTTCATGTCCCCCCGATTGCCCGCGAGCTTCACCTGGACTATACGGTAATTTCTCTACTGTGCGACAGAAAGAAAGCGTGGTTATGAAACAAATGTTTGCATATTTTTACAAACACGGCTGCTACGGGACCATAACGTGAGATACAAGGTAATGGAGGCTTTTATACACTGTAATGTTTCTTTAGTAATAAACAATGGACAAACAGAGTATTTTAATGCTTCAGATGTAAATTTATTTGCTGTCAAAGTGACCATAAAATGAATGGGAGTCTATGGAATGCTAACAACGATCAGGCCTTGTTAGCCTCAGCATCTCCCCATAGAAGATTCAACTTCCGGGTGTAAGCCTATCCCTTGATTACACTGGGGTTAACCCCCCTACTCTTATGAATAGTGCCATGGACTCTTAAGTGACCACAGAGAGTCAGGACAACCATTTAATGTTCCATCCGAAAGTAAGAACCCTGCGAAGGGCAGATCTCTCCATCACTACCCTGGGGCATTGGGAATGATCTTTGGACCCGAGGGAAGAGTGCCACCTACTGGCCCTCCAACACCACGTCCAGCAGCACTGGTCTCCCATCCAGGGACTAACAAGGCCTGACTCTGCTTAGCTTTAGAAGCAAACCAGCAGTGGAATACAGGGCGCTATGAAACTGGCTATACTGTATTTTCCCCTGTCTCCCCCTGTCCTGGTTTGTTTTTGTTGATCTGTGTATGTGTTGCTGCTACATCTGGCTTGTTTGCCAATACCTATTTGAGCCTTGGTGCTACATTGGTTATTTTTGGGCCTAAGAGAAGTCATGAATTACATAACTATTTGGCTGCCTAGGGCAGTTGCCTCATAAAATACTAAAGACCGATACCTTGGGTGTGACACCCCTTTTTCCGCCGATACGTGCTCCATTTTAGTAACGTAATATCACAGCAAAATAAATCAGTTTTGATGTTGCAGATTTGAGGGAACAACATTGATTTTCTCTTTGACATACACTTTTATTGATACTGTAGCTTTTATTTAAAATCAACAGCAGTGTTCGTCATTCACCGTTGGAGGTCTGTTGACAGTATTGTTGGACAAACATCATAAACTGGAGTGAGCTTGCGAGATATTGTTGAGCAATTACAAGGGCTCACACACAGACACAAAAACCAACCAGAGCGTATCCAAACCTCAGAGGCACACAGTATAATTGAAAAAAAAAGGCTTTCAGGTATGGTTTGTACAAAAGGGAACAATTTGAAAACCCACGCATTGAGTTTAATGATTCACACTGAAACACACACACTGCAAAATCCCACACATTCTGAGCTAAACGGCCCTGAATCAGAGCTCACATCTGAGACAGAGTCCTGATGAGCAGCTTTGGTTTGTGAAAACAATTTGCCATCTGTCGCCACAAATAAGAAACCTCCTGTCTCGTTTTGAACTGGTACTCTGGCTTTGTAATTGCACATATGATTATATGAGTGATTATTGCTCCTGTCAAGATGTGAAGCCATATTGCAGAGATGGTTGCTTGCATGTCTCTGATATCGGCCCTTGTAAAAGATCTCATTGGAGTAGTTTTTTATATATTTGATAGTGTGTTACTGGGCCTGTGATCACCTCAAGCTTGGGTCCAGTTCAGTTAGCCCTGCTTTATACCAGAGCAGCAAAATCCATGTTTTAGCAATAGGAGAGGTAGAAATACAAAATGATGCTGAGTGCAGTCAAACACATAACTGGCCTATGCAGTGTGTGTATGATATTTCTACACTTGAAAATGATTGAAATTGTGATAGTATGTACAATATATACAGTACCCATTTTCGTGTGAAAGCTGTTTGATAACAGCTAGTGTAGAAGGAGGGGTGTTGATGATCTGTATAAGAATAAATCTATTAATAAAGCCACCATCACAAATGACTTTCTGCACACATGCAACCTGTTCTCATTGGGATTGGTGGTGACATGTCTGAGACAGAGTGGGGTGAGCTCTCATTAACGCAGATGGGATCACTATGTACCAACACCTGGTCGTCAGAGGAACTTGACCTTTTGAACTGGTTGATCGGATCATGTTCACATTCACATTAAAATATTTTATGAAAACTGACAGAACAGATTTGTAGGGAACAGGCATCTAGCCAGCCTTTAGCTAGGAACAGGTTGATTTTTATTGGTTCATGGGGACTGATCTAAAATGGGGGAGGTGTAAAAACAGCAACTAAGGGGTTATCGTTTGTAAGAATGGTGCTCCGTCCGTCCAGGAGAGATCCAGAGACTCGGAGAGTCCATGCCAAGACGCATTCAAGCTGTTCTGGTCTATCGGCTTGATTTTTCTGACAAGCACTCCCAGAGCGTAGCAATGTGTCTCTGTCTGGAAAACACAACGGCAGGTGGATAAAGCAGCAGCGGCGTCATGGCATAACGTATGTACCGGCGAATCTTTGTGACAGCACCATTGTTAGTGCAATCTGGACGTTAACAAAATGAGACATTTGAACTCAGTTCAATTATGAAGTGACATTCATATTTAAGCGAGTGACAGAGAGAAAAAGAGATCGCCGTTGTGTACGTGCTGCGCTTCTTTTGTCCTAAGTACACACAGTCACCTAGTGTCCTAGTATAATACACAGTGCATTACATTTAACCGAAGACAGTGCACTTCACTGGGGACATTTATCGCTACGCATCATGATCTACACGGTCAGCTACACAACAGGGCACTTAATGTAAAACTACTGGTTTTCACCATAGTTGGATGTCCCACATTGCAACCTGTTTATTTTGTGATCTACCTTCAACTTAGTTCCATTGCAGCATAGTGCACTATGAAGGGTTGCAGACGCAGTGAGGTTTTAAGTGCACTTGTTTGACTCCAAAATTCGTAGCCCAGTAAGATGTGTGCAGAGTACTGTACAGATTACTGGTGTTTCCCCAGAGTGCTCAGGCGGCATTCTCCTGCCTCTCTCTCTCCGTTTCTCCGACGCTCCCTCTTTATTTGGATTTGTCTCTCTCTCCCGCACCTTTATCCTCTACCATTTCCTTCTATTTCTTTCTCTCCCTCCTTCTCTCCCTCCCTCCTGTAAGCAAGCAGGACTGACAGAGGAGGATAATGGGGCGTCAGATGGTTAGGGAGTCATACTTATAGTCGGAAGGTTGCCAGTTGGATTCCCAATTGTGCCAAATGGTGTTGTATCCGTTGGCAAGGCATTTTTGTAGTTATGGAAATAAAATATTAACATTAATATGCACATGAAATTAATACGTTAAAAATTGATATATTTTCTATTCCTTTGGGGCAATGTTCTGAGTTAAACAGATAAATAATGTGCTTAATAGAAAGTGTGGAGAATGATCTTATTGATCTTAATTGCCTTGTAGATATGTAATATCTATAAATCTGACTCCATGTGTTTGTGTGTTAGCTGAGCAAATTCAACCAGAGCCTAGCGGGCGTGAACTTGGAAAACGCTAGATAACTAGTCCAGACGTGCCAAGTCCCGCTAAAATATGTAATATGTACGGCTAAAATCTGTCCTCACGGATTCGCCTGCTACAGCCGGCAAGACCAATGTGCAATCAGCTCACCCCTACGTTTCGGATATGTCTTCCGGAAAACTGAACCGTTTAATAGGGTTACGTCAGAAAGGAATGCCCTCAAATGGGCTGAACTTACTACTGGGCCAAATTTGCCCAAGAGTCCCTAAATGCCGGCTGAAGGACCCCGCTGCAGAATAGAACATCTCAGTGATTACACGAAAGGCACCTGAATAACTTGCTAGCAAAGATTGCCCAGAGCATCGTCTACACTTTGAACTCACTAACTAGACTAACAACAGAGCAATTTAACCTTCGCACCCAGGTGATCCCCAAACTCCTCCCCCGTTGCATTACAAATGGTGATCACTTCACTTGGCGGTGATAGAACAAACAGGCTTGGCACCCCCACATTGCATAATTCAATTATGCACAGTCTCCCTGGCGCTAGCCTTAGTAGCAACAATAGCACAGTGTTATAACATTTACATGAAACTGGAATGTCCCCACCCGTGGGGGGACAACATACGTTTCCTGTGGAACCGCCATACTGGTGCAAATATCATTACAAAAGAATGGGCCTTACACATTTACATGCTATTAAACTGTCCCACCCCAGGGGGGAACAAATATTTGACTGTGGAACCTTCAACATTCTGGCCAGCCAACTAGAGAGTTATCTATAAAGAAAAACGTGACTTGTGCAACCCAATGTGCATGTAGCCATTATTTGGTCCTGTGAACATTAATTTCCCACTACACTTTACCCTAAGTTGCTGTATGCTTACTATAAGTTAATCTGGTTAACTTACTGGCAGAGGTGGTAAAAGTACTGAGTAAAAGTACTTTCTGAAGTACTCTGAGTTCACAAATTTTGGGAAGTCCCTACTTAAGACCAAAATGATCAGGTAAAGGGAATTCAGAACAGTAACCTGTGAAAGGAATAGAAAGAGTAAAGAAAATATCAAGCAATGCTTTGGTAAGATATGAATCTTACCTTTACCTGATCCTTTTGGTCTTAAGTAGGGTAGCCAGCCAGGTGCCAGCTCTTAATATCTGCCTATCTGTCCTGTAAACATTTCCTACTTCCATTACAAGGGCGTCAGGGAAGCCCTCAGGTACGAATACATTAGTCAGCGGTTGCCGTGTTATTGGTATACGCATGGCATGTTGCTGGGCGCCTTTCCTAGTGATACTCTTGAGACCACCCCTCCATTGTTCTTTGCTGTGACAACTTGTCGGTACGGTAACAAGAGCCATGTCAATTGTGTTTGATTACATTTAGGTTCTGACTTGTAACGCCAATCGGAAAACTGAATATATTCATGAAAATAAAATAACATTATTCCTTCACAGTGTTATACAGTGAAGCCTTTGTGGCTGGGTGATATTTATCTTCACACATTTACAGCTGTTACTTGAAGAGTCCAGGTCGGTAAAAAAACACGTATTTTCAAAGTCTGGCTGGTTTATTATCTCTCTCAGAGCAAAACAAAGACATTGCTAAAACACTGTCACACAACTCCTTAGTCTTTCAGACACTGCCTAAGCTCAGACCTTATTGATATTGTATCACTATGGTAACTAACCTGGCAAATTTCTCATCGGTGTCTTGCTGTTTTCTTGATCCAAAAACTGCAACAGCTCTTTCTGCTTCCTGATCAAGATTGATTTAGATTTTTTATCTCTGTTTATACCTCTAATTGAAATGTGTTCTTATCCTTGAATTTTTCCTGATCTTGACCATCAGAATCAGATTACAATGTGGATTTTAATACATTCAGACTAAGGTCATTACCAGGACGTAAACAGGTATAAACAAGGTATATCAGATTACAAACGGGATGGATAGTTCTCGTTACAAGGTACTATTAGGTTACACACGTATGACTGTAAATCCCTTTTTATTAAATGCTTGCTAAATATCATGTTTGTATACTGTATTGGATGAGATTATCAACAAAAAGGACGATACCTGTGCTTTCATTGAAATGATTTGTGACAAGATGACACAGCTTTTCTCAGATGAGATCCGACTCAGCGATGAAGGTAAAACAGGTAAGATCAGCTGTGTTCAGGAACCATTTGTACCCATTAAGTGCATCAGTTCTACTCCCCGTTCTTTTTTCTTTAAATCCACATTTACAGTACACCCACCTACCAGCCCAAACACACAAGCTGACAAACATAAACCTATTCTGGACAGCGTTGGACACAGCTCCATGACCCCCATCGAGCATTCAGTAGTGTTACTTCTATGCGTAGGTAAGTACGTATGTATTTTTCATGTGGCCAGATATACGGCTGTGCCTGTTTTAGGTTTTAAAGATGGGATCCTACTCTTTGGCTAACCAGCCCTCTTCACTGGCCATGTCAGGACCTCTATAGTGTAGAGTTGAATGAACAATCTGTCATGTTGACTGTCAAGTATTTACGTGTGCTAAGTTGTCCCCTATGAGTCCTGCAACATACCACTTCAACAATGTCTTCGCAATTATACCAAATACATTTCAAAACATGGCTCCCAACACTGTGGCCAGATGTTATGTGTATATGACACACACATACAAAACATACACAAGTATATTTCACACACCCATGTACATACAGTATCACTCACATACAGACACACATGTATATATCAAACACACACGTACATTATATGTCACACACATACAAACACACACATGTACAGCATATATCACACACACACATGTACAGTATATATGACACACATACAAACACACACACCTGTTCTAGGATCAGTGTATCAGTTGTTGTTGTGCTGTTGTTTCATTCTGTAAACCCTGCTACACCACTGCCCTTTGACAGCCTCTCCGCTCCATCTTTCTCCATCAATTTATCCTGTAGAGTTAAAGCTTCAACCTCTTTAAGGCTGAACACTTTCTTTTCATCTTCACACCTGTGCCTCTCTTAACTTAGGGTGTGTGTGACACGCACAGACTAAGCCAACGAATAAGCATGTGTGTGTCTGTGAGAGAGCATGTGTGTGTGTTTGCATGTATGTATGCACGTATGTGCGCATCCATATCTAAACTTCATAAAATAACTGATTAAAACTACAAACCCTGCATCTTTTTTTGTCGTCTCTCCTCTCTTATTTCAAAGGCTCTGTCATCGTTAGGAGGACGCCGCCGCACCGCACAGGACCCTTTCTGCAAAAAGATGAAAGGCAATAACAGAGAGATATGGAGAAATACAGAGAGGCGGAGAGAAACAAAGTGAGGAGGGCTAGAGAAGAAAGATGAATATGCCGTGAAAGTGAACTAGGAGTGAGAGAGCTGTCGATTCCTCCTCTTCGCCTCGCTCCTGCCTCGCTAATTGGGGCTCAGCCGTGCCCACCTACCTGCTGCCACGGCCCCATCACGGGCCTCCGTATTCTGGCCAATTACAGGCTACGTCTCTCCCGCCCGACGAGAATCCGGGCCGACATCCCCCCAAGGGCTCATCCCCGGCTAGCCCAGTGACAGGGAGGGCAAACCCGGTCAAACGGCAGCCTGCCACCCCTTCCCCACTGTCTCCTCCTGGAGATGACAAATGTAAACAGATATGAGCTAAGAGCCAGCGGGGGGGAGGGGGCAGAGGAGGCTGAGGTGGGGAG
This sequence comes from Umbra pygmaea, assembly GCA_016801145.1. Taxonomy (NCBI): domain Eukaryota; kingdom Metazoa; phylum Chordata; class Actinopteri; order Esociformes; family Umbridae; genus Umbra; species Umbra pygmaea. The sequence goes on from JACXGM010012965.1 coordinate 7,967, forward strand.
CGGTCGTGAGCCCGAAGGTACCCAGTCATGCTCAATAAGACTCGGGAGGACGGGTGAGGAGAGAGAGAGAGACACAGAGAGAGAGTGTGTGGCGAATGGGTTGTCATGCCCACTCAATCTGCCGGGTTTGCTCTCCTCATCGCGAAGCTGACACGATGTGAACAGATACAAGCTAAAAGGCTGACCCCAAAAGAGCCGGGGGAGAAAAAAGAGAGAGCGAGGGAGAGAGAGAGAGATTGAAGGAAAAAGGGAGGGAGAATGGAGGTGAAGATAGAAGAGGCCAGGCTGGAGAGAGGGCATGGTTACTAGTCAAGCCCCGTCAAACCCTGTGGCGCACACACACGTTCCCCTGCGGCCTGATAAATGCTGACAGATATGAGCTGGAAGACAGGGTTATAACTAGCAGCCGACAGAGGGAGAAAGTAGGAGGAATGGAGATGGACAGCAGTGGAGAGAAACAGAAAGCGAGAGAGAGAAAGAAAGAGAGAGAGAGAAACAGAGGACAGTAGGAACAATAGAGGAAAATCGGGGAAAGGGGGAGGGAGTGACAATGAAAAATGGATGTGATAATGAGCCAATAAGCAGAAGAGAGGAAACGGTGTCTTACTGTCTGAGGAGGATAAGAGCGTTAAGAGAGCGACACTGAAATACCAGCACTTGAGTTACTGCCGGTTAATTATATGACCAATTGAATTATTCATTTCTGAACTAATGACTTTGGTTAGCATTCATATTAACCTTTAGAAAGTAGTCCATAACTAAATGCTTGTGTATGAATAAATGTGTACAGATCACATGTAAAAACTCAATTAGTCTCCTTTCTGAAATAGACTGATTTATTAACCCATCTCTTTCCATAGAGGATTCACAAATAAAAATTGTACACAAATAATTCAAATTAATTTCTACTACTGTAGGATGTTGTTCTATAAATATAAGAACTGCATGGTGCAAGCTTCTGCAAGCAGGCAGAGAGGTCCACAGGTTGAAATTACTTGCTGTCTCAATAAAAAGCATTTCTTGGCAGTGAGGCCCCTTGTGGCTGCTTCTGTCTCATTGCTACAGTCTATCATTGCATGTTTTTAGCTTAGTGCTCCTGTAAAATGTTGAAATTATAAAGGCTCTTAAATTTTCTGTCTGGGATTCTTGCAATTTAAATATCCTAGTTGGATAAGGATGCGTAATTCACTTTTAATCTATTCATACATTTGAAGCAGAATCACTATCATATCCCAGTTACCCATGAAATTACAGGTTTAATTACGGTGGTTTTGATGACACCAGGCAAAAATCATGACAGAGCACTTTTTTCAGACATTTTTTAGCTCAGCAGTGCCACTTTCACAACTAGTGGCCAAGATTGCAGAATGCATCTTTAAAACAGTTACAGTTTTTAGTGATTGCTTATACACCAAAAGTGAGTGCTCAGACAAAAGCATCAAACCCGCAACTTATGTGACCGTGCCTTAAATAATGGCAAACACATATTTTGTGCTTTGCAATACTGCAACACTTGCAAATCAAAACACCCCATTTCTTACATTAGACACTTCGTTCTATAATGAAATCTCTTTCAATCACTGGCAAAACACTGCCATTCAAAACGAAAAAAATACCTGAAATTGGCAAATTTCATAAAACACAATTTCACATAAAACACTGAAATGAACCACAATTATTCTGAGCCTTAGCATTACAAATAGATCTCAGGTAAATACTGTACATGACCAACAACCACATGCCTGACTGCCTCGCAATGGAAGAGGCATGCAGAGACATTGAGGTGGGGTCACTTAATGGTTGGATACAGCATGCAAGGTGATATTTCCCCTGTTGCCTAGCCAGGAATTACGTTAATTGTGGTGTGGATGAGGCCAGATTCATTAACCATCTACCTCATCCCTTACTGTACTATTGTTTGTTTACCAATGCACTGTCATTTAACTGTAATTAAATTTGTTTCAATGAGTTTATAGTAACATATTTTATTCATTACTGTACTGTAATTCTACTTTTTGTTTTGTCTATCTGTTTTTGTAAAATCATGCTAAGGTAAAACAAACTAAGCTTTAGGTCTATATATTGGCTTATATATTATTTCTGAAGCCTTTCTATTTTTGTGTTCATTGAATTATGAGTAGATGTAATGTGCTGGAACAATCTTTCACAGATGCCTGTATGAGACAGAAAAAGGTCTACAAATACTAGACAGCAGTGTTTTGTATGAAGTACATCAATGTGTTGTCATGTGTGTAGGTTTTATTGGCAAAAATGCCATTTCCAAAAAGGATTGTTAGGTTTTGATGGCAGTTTCATTTTGATAGAGAAGCTAGGTGTTCATCTCCAAGTGTTGTGTCCTATTTGTCTTAAGTGTACAGTTTTGACATAATGACTCAAAGCCAGCAAAAAGTGTGTAAGCAATCGCACAACACAGTAAACGTGTAGGATAAACCCAAATTCTGTATTCTTGTTTTTCTGGTTTGAGTGAAGATGCTTCGAGTGTGTTTGTAATTCATATGCAGACCAGTGGCTACTGACACAGTGTAACACACTGAGGTTCACTGGTAATATCACCACCAGACACACACTGATAAAACTGACACAGATAACTCTGACACACTCTGAAACACATACACACACACAAACACACACACACACACACACACTGACACAAATGCTGCCAAGACAATCTGTTTATATCATGAAATACTAATTAAGACGTAATTACAGAATGTGTTATTTTTGGGGACTAACAGACACTAAAAATGCATTTAAGCCTTAACAGACAGATTGGCTTTTCTAACAAATAATTCCAAAGCATTCTTTTAGGCACTAATTTGTTTACAAAAGTAGGTTCATCATGATTTATAATGTAACACTGAAGTAATACCTGTGTTAATAAATGCTGCATAATCACCATTAATCATAATCTGTTCATGGTTAATTTGGTGACTGCTTTACTATTAATATTTATTTAGCTTTTTTTAATCTCACTCTCTGTTGCCTGTAAAGCAAAGGTCTTAGTTGATGAAATGTAGTGAGTGTTTGTAGCGTTACTTATCCATCATCAATGAAGGCTGAACAGTTAAGCCTCATATTTAATTACACAGAAACTAGTCCTTCATTCTAGTACAAAACAAAAGTTATTTTTATTGAGAAGGCAGAAAGAGAGTCATTTTCACAAAGGTTTCCTTAGGTTTCGTGAGTATTAGTGGAGAATGGGCACGGTAATGTTAGCCGATGTGTGTGAATGCCTGGGCTGAATTCTGGTCCAAGTCTGCCCCTGAACATACAGTAAGCTACCATCTTCTAGATGAACACTCAACATTACCATGGAAATAACAGGCTGCCATTTTAAGTGTACACATACTGTACATTTAAATTTCCCTGGGTTTAAATTAGGTCTATCAGTGGCAGCCGGGTCTTCAGAAGATACAGTATGAGATTATGCTATCTACAATTGGCTAGGCAAACAATGGAGTCTTTGTTTGCATGTAGCATTAAGTGATGGTGATAGAGTTTGTAGGTGACCATCTTGTAGGAGTCTGCGTTGCAGCAGCTGAGAGACATGTTTATAGTATCCTGGCCGATCCAACTCTCCATATGCGGGCCATCTCCCACTGTCAGCCTGTCCTCTCACCTCAAACACAGTCTACGGTCCACCTCTCCTCCCTCAACATTCTACATGACTCCAGGGATAGAAAGCATGTAGGCATAATCACTGCTGACCCTGGACACTCACAGTTCCTAAGATGATCCAGTGTCAGGCAGTGGGCAGACAGGCAGGACAGGTCAGTCATGACCCAAACATCCAGCTGCTTGAACACTTTCTTTCCCTGTGCTGTGACCCTCAGGAACTAACCATCTGTCCCATAGAGACTAACAAAACTAAGACACTTACAAACTGTTTAATCTTAATGGTTGCACTACACTGCAAGTCAGAACTAATTTGCAATTTTTTATTATTTTGTTTTATCACTAAATGTGTAGTCTGTTGTGCTTATCTGGTTTTAGGTTTAATTTAGAGCAGCGACGTTTGAGGACCTTGAACAGCGTGTCTAAACCATCACAAATAAATATGCATACAATTACTCACAGTCTGCTTACCTGTATGCTTATTTCACCTTGTGTTTGGCAGGGTCAGGGTCTATAGGTGCTATATTTAGGACAGGCTGCAAATATGATCATTTAACAGATGGTCCTATTATGGAGAACAATGCATTCAATGCAATAACTCATACACAAACAAACACCCTGTGCAGGGCAGATGTCCCCATCGCTTCCCTGGGGCATTAGGAACGACCTTTAGAACAGAGGGAAGAGTGCCCCCTACTGGCCATCCACACCACTTCAAGCAGCATTGGTCTCCCATCCAGGGACTAACCAGTTCCAACCCTGCTTAGCTTTAGAAGCGAACCAGCAGTGGAATATAGGGCACTATGCTGCTGGTCCACTAATTCACATGTACAAAACATTAACTCATACAAAACCCTTCATTTATTTATTCATTATGTACATTAAAGGAATGCTTCAAAATAAATTAAATGTTAATATAGTATTTAAAAACATTACCATAGATGATTTATGCCATGTAGAATGTTTTTCCTGCCAATGCAGGCGATAATGCTGTCGGGTATTGTATGCTTGTCACCTGTTGTTATTTCTGTGAGTATACATTGTAGATTATTGTATTTTCACCCCACGAGGCAGTGTTTGTTAATACCAATGTTTTGTGAATTAAAACACATTTGATTTAATTATAATCCTTGCGTCTGTCTCCGCTTACTTCAGTACCATGGAAAGCATTAGGGCGCGATTTCAGTCAGGTTGAAAATTGCCCCAGAAGTCTCTATTTTTTTCAAATATTAGAGCTTTCAGTACAATCTCCATAAATTCCGGAAGGGCTTCCCTTACAAGCTTTCATCATACGTATCTAAGAAAAGAGTGGCTAGCTGTCACGATCAATTAAGGATGGAATCATACGCAGGAGGTTTTGCATTCTATGTATTTATTTAACAGAACGCTTGAACATAAATATTAATAATGAAGTACTCACGATACTGGAATATACATAACCACAATCCCCTTTATGTCCACACACTGTATTATAGTCATTGATTGCAGAGCAATCTGGGTGATTGCTAGGTGGAAATCAGTGAAGTTTGTAGACTGGGGATGCCAAGTGCTGGATCCTGTGCGCGCAAGCAGAGGGGGCTCCAGGATCTCTACTGCTGCTGACAGTACCCCCCCCTGACGCGCAGCTCCAGTGACACGGCTCCCCCGGCCAGTGGACAACCCCAGGGGCGCAGAGTCGGGAGGTCCAGACAGCGCAGATAGATTTCACGTAGGAGGCCGGGGTCCAGGACATCCCCGCTCCACCCCTCAGGACTGTACCCCGCCCAATCCACAAGGTACTGGAGACCACCCCTTCTGTCTCGAAATCCAGGATGTCCTGAACAGAGTAGGCCAGACCACTCTCGATCTCCAACGGAGACTGTCTCCAGCACCCCGGCCTCAAGAAGAGGGCCTTCCACCACCGGCCTGAGGAGAGACACATGGAACACAGGTTGAATATGCATGTGAGAAGGCAGATGTAAACAGTAAAACACTTCATTGACTCTCCCCAGGACTTAAGAGGGCCCCACAAATGCAGATCCAGCTTCCGGCAGGGCAGGCAGAGGGGCAGGTTCCGGGTGGAGAGCCAGACACAAACCCTGGGCTGGAACACGGGGGTGGGCCTGTGGTGACGGTCCGCTTGTATCTTGTGGTGGCAGAGAGCACACTGAAGGCGTATGTGGGCAGCATTCCACATTTCCTTAGTGCGCAGAAACCACTTGTTTACCCGCAGGCACCTCAGTCTGGCGCGGATGCTACGGAGCCAGGACAGGCTGAAATCCCAAGACACACTGACAAGGGGTCAGATTAGTAGAGGAGTGGCACAGAGAGTTCTGGGCGTACTCTGCCCAGGGCAGAAAAAAACGATCACTCCCTGTCCTTGCAATTTGACTTCAAGAACCTGTCCACTTCCTGATTTACACAATCCACCTGCCCATTGGCTTCAGCATGGAACCCAGAGGTAAGGCAAACTGTGACCCACAACCTCTCCATGAAGGCTTTCCAGACATGTGACGTGAACTGGGGGGCACGGTCTGAATCTATCTCCTACAGGATACCATAGTGCCGGAAGACATGGGTAAACAAGGCCTCTGCAGTCTGCAGGACCGTGGGTATTCCAGGCAGAGGTAGGAGGCTGCAATTCTTTAAGAACCTGTCCACAATTATTAAGATTGCTGTGTTACCTTCTGAGGCTGGTAAATCAGCAATAAAGTCAATGGACAAATGCAACCATGGCCGTTGTGGCACAGGAAGAGGCATTAACTGCCCTGTAGGTAGATGTCTTGGCGCTTTACCAAGCAGGAAATAACATAAACCCACACATTCTTAGCTAAGGTAGGTCACCAGTACTTGCCAAACAGCCAGCGAACAGTATAGCTGATACCAGGGTGACCAGAAGAAGGAGTTGTGTGTGACCAATTCAAGAGCCTGTCCCTTACTGGCTCTGTTACGAATTGAAGATCCACCAGACACCACGCAGGGATCTCCCTGGGGTGCAGTGCACGTTGGATCTCAGTATCAATTTCCCACATTACAGAAGCTACTATATATGCTTCAGGTACTATGGATCTGTCTTCCACCATCCTGTTCTCTGTGTCGTGTTGGCATGAAAGAGCATCAGCCTTATCGTTTTTCTGCCTGGAATGTAGGAAAATATGTACGTAAACCTGGCAAGAAAAAGGATACAACTCACATGGCATGGGTTCGATCTCTGCGCTGCCCGGATGTACTCCAGGGTACGGTGGTCGGTCAGGATGAGAAAAGGGTGTTTAGCCCCCTCAATCCAGTGCTTCAATGCCATAAGTACCTTGACAATGGCAAGCAGTTCCTTATCGCCAACTTCGTAGTTCCTTTCGGCAGGTGTGAGCTTCTATGAGTAGAAGATGCAGGGACGCAACTTAGCCGGTGAGCCAGACCGTTGCGAGAGCACCGCCCCTACTCCACTCTTAGAAGTATCCACCTCCACTATTAAGTGCAACACCGGGTCAGGGTGTGCCAAAAAAGGTGCGGCTAAGAACAGATCCTTCAGTGAGGTGAAGGCTCTGTCCGCCTCCACGATCCACCGCAACCTGATTGGCCCACCCAGAAGCAGGGACGTGATGGGGCTGCCACCTTGCCAAAACTTTGAATGAACCTCCGATAATAATTGGCAAAACTTAGAAAACGTTGTAATTCTTTCACTGTGGTCGGGGTTGGCCAATTACGCGTGGCACTGACGCGGCCCCTCTCCATCTCCACCTTGGCTGAGAGGAAATGTGATATTCAAGTAAGGAGACAGAGTGCTGGAAAAACAAGCACTTCTCAGCCTTGACGTACAATTTATGCTCCAGTAGCCCTCCAAGCACCCAATGCACCAGAGAGACATGTTGATCACGAGTGCCTGTGTACACCAAGATATCATCTATGCCTGGAAGAACGCTATAGCCTTCATAAGTCCGTACAGCATGACCAGATACGTGTAGTGGCCAGAGGCCATAATAAACCTGGTCATTTGTCTTCTTCCCTGATACGCATGAGGTTGTAGGCACTCCTGAGATCCAATTTCTTAAAGAAGCGTGCCCAATGTATAGACTCATTCGCAGAGGAGATCAGGGGAAGAGGATAGGTGTACCAAACTGTGATTTTATTCAGGGCACGATAGTCTATGCATGGACGCAGACCCCTGTCTTTCTTACGAAAAAGAAACTCGAAGATGCAGGTGAAGAGGAGGGACATATTTACCCCCGACGCAGCGATTCCAAGACGTATGTTTCCATCGCCTCAGTCTCAGCGCATGACAGGGGGTACACATGACCGATGGGGTGGTAATTTAGACACCCCCGTTTAGAAAACAGAGGGGGCAGGTCCAAATATTCAATTGGAAGTCCTTAAGTCCTGTGCTGATCAGTTAAGTGAGATCTTTAATGTGATTTTCACTCAATCACTCCAAATGCAAACAGTGCCAAAGAATTGGAAACATTCTACAATCATTCCTGTGGCTAAGTGTAAGAACCCCCAGGTCTTAAATGACTTTCGACCTGTAGCTCTCACCTCATTGGTGATGAAGACCTTTGAGAAGTTGGTTAAGCAGGAGTTACTGAAGCAGGTGAAGGAACAGTTAGATCCTCTCCAATTTGCTTATAGGGCTAACAGAGGTGTTGAGGATGCAAAACTTACACTGTTAAATTCCCTTTACCAACATCTGGAATCCTCAAAAACTCATGTTAGGCTCCTTTTTATCAACTTCTCTTCAGCGTTCAATACAATTCAGCCCTATTTGTTGGTTGAGAAACTTCAGGCTCTTTTTAATTTGAACCCTAACTTAATTGGCTTGATTGTCTGTCGAATAGGTGGCAGTGTGTCAGGGTCAATGGTGTCTTATCCTCAAAAGCCCTTTCTTCCACAGGCTCTCCACAGGGTTGTGTTCTTTCACCATTGCTTTTCATTTTATACACAAATGGTTGTAGGAGTAAGTATGAGAATAGGCACTGTGTAAAATTTGCAGATGACACTGTTATAGTAAGCCTTTTGAACAATGATGAGGTGGGGCATTGTCCTGTAGTTGATGATTTTATTGCTTGGTGTGAAAACTTTTATTTGTCTATCAATGTTTCCAAGACAAAGGAAATGATTATATATTTCCGTAGATCACAGCACAATGCTTCACAAACTGTTATTCAGAACATGAATGTTGAGATAGTAGATATATATAAATATTTAGGAACTAAATATTGACAACAAATTATCCTTTGAAAGCAACACAGATGCTGCCTGTAAAAAGGCTCATCAGAGACTTTTCTTTTTGCGGAAGATGAACTCAGTCAGTGTGTGCAGAACTCGGATTACTTTGTTTTACCATTGTTTTATTGAATAAGTCTTGACATTTTGTATTGTGGTGTGGTACAGTTTTCTTTCAATGATCAGAAAGCGGAAGCTAATACAGCTGGTAAACATAGCTTCTAAGGTGGTTGGGGTACAGCTAAGACCGCTACAATATCTATATGATAAACGGTTTAGGGGTAAGGCTATCCAAATTTTAAACTGCCCTGACCACCCAATCTTTGGGGAGTTTAATCTGCTCCCCTCAGGTCGACGTTTTAGGCTACCTATGCTAAGAACTAGACGTGCCAGGGATTCTTTTATTCCTGTGGCTATTAGGAACCTGAATTCATCTAACTGACATCTGTTCGAAAATGTATACAGTATGGGCTTATTTATTTATTTATTCCTGTTCATGTCCATTATGACAAATTTACCTGCTTACTATTCTATTGGATTCTGTCAATGGTTTTAGGGGGAAGGAGTGTCTCCATTGATGTGTTGATGTGTGTCCTGTGTTGTGTATACAATGTTGTTGGTACTTTCTGTGTATGTGTTTTAGACATCCTGCTGCACACAAAATTTCTAAGATAAATAAAGTGAAACTTCAAACTTGAAACTTGAAACATACTACTGTCAGTGGCTAGCGTTCAGTGCAACTTGATTGTCTCTTTGAATGAAGTTTCTTTTAGTAGGTGAATGAATCACGATAAATTGGCATCGAAACAGTTAGGACCTCCCAGACCAAATTTAAACATTCATCAGGTTTCTACTAAGGGGGGAAAGTCCTACAACCGAGGTAAAAATGAAAAACCTGGCTAGCAGGCTGCAACATAGCCAATGCAGTCTTCTGCTACCCCTGCCTACTCTTTCACCCTGAAGGCAGCATGTCAGACAGCACTGCTTGGAGAGCGACTGGTGTAACAGACATGCACCATCTCTCGGAAAAGATAAAGAAACATGAGCTGTCAAAGACCCACATGGAAATCTAACCGGCTAATCCAGTGTGTGAAGTCTGTCTCTCTTTAACAAACACACACACACACACCCATCGGCATCAGTTTGGTTTGAAATGTGCTGGGTACAGAGACGCATTCGAAAGTGCATTTTCAGAAGTGCTGGATACAGTGCCACATTCATGGGGGTGGGGGCATGTGCGTGCGCTGTATCTGTCGCTCCAATGGTTGCTTCCCACGTCTGCCACTCACCCTCTCAGCTTCTCAGTAGCTCATCTAGATATCGACACAATCTCTCGGGGATAGAGATTTTTGTGTATTTGTTGGCATCTGCTGTTCAAGAATTATGTGTTATGAACTTGTTATATGTCTTATTTATTAAATTCAATTGAGTTAGGTTTTCAAAAGAAGTGGTCAGTACAAAATGACTCATGACAAAATCAACACCTATGCACACCCCAAATCAGTTCACATTTAAAAGTTCATAAAAAAGCTGTGCATGTTCATTTTTTAAAATCTATACAAATGACCAGAATATGGTTGTTCGTTTTTAAAAATCTATACAATTGGCCAGAATATGGTTGTTCATATTTACAAATTTATACAATTTGCCAGAATATTTTTGTTCATTTTTACAAATCTATACAATTGGCCAGAATATGGATGTTCATATTTAAGAATCTATAGAATTGGCCAGAATATGTTCATATTTACAAAGCCATACAAATAGCTGTGTTTACATTTCTAAAAATTATTTTCAAATGCTGTTTTCAGGCAAAATGTCACTGTTCATGTTCATTTTCACAAATCTATACAAGAGGGCAGAATATGAAGTCTATAAAAATTGCTAATTACCGATAACTAACATCAATGTTTTCAGTAGCCTCTATCAAAAGCTCTTGTTGTGAACTATACTCTGGTGCACATATTTCCAATTCAACCATGAGGCCTTTTTGAAGTAAGTTCTTAATGTGTATATCAGAATTCTTTAGTTAAACTTAGCAGCACCTCATCATTCTGGTTTAGTCTTCAATGTGTAAAGCCAAGATGCACAGACCACACTAAGTCAAGCCTCACTTGTTCATACACTTATTTGAGACACCGTTACTTTGCTTTTATAAGTAGCACTTTGGTGATATCCTACATTCCAGAAAATGTAGTTCTAACGATCCACTTCTCTCCATGATTGTCTCTACTTATTGTCATGCTGTTACTATTTATTGTTTAAAATGTGCACTTCCCTTTACTCAAAAAGAATATTAGGCTGCACTACCTTTGAAATGTTGTAAAGGTGGTAAAAACTCTTGCTGATCCTGCAATCTGAACAAATACCAAGATGCTGTATTTTAATCTGTTTACATATTTCATTTGTTTATGGAAATGCAGATTGTTTATGCAGTGTTGAGAAATGTGAAATGACATCCTTGACTATTTGTATGTCTATATACACTGTGATTTACACTGTTATTTTGCTTTTGTAAGCCAATACGTTTGAGATCAGTCAATAAATACTTATGCTATACTGTATATTCTGTTCCCGTCTTTATGTTGTTCCTGGACATATCTTTTAAAAAAAGTGTCCTTTTTAGCTATTTTACATAACACAAAATTGGATTAATGTAAGTAATGTAATTTGAATGTAAGTTCAATGTAAATTGAATAATTCATTGTGGAGCCATGTCATTTTTGCTTATGAAGGCTCCTGGATGCTAATTTCTTACATAGCTTTCCACCTGTATAGCTTGAGGGGAAATCTTTCTGTTGTGTGTTGCTATCTAGTGGACACGAGGTATCACTGTATGAGTTAATCATCTAGTAACAAATGAATATTGTCTTGCTTAATGTATCCACTGAATGGGTCACCATCATTATCACAACTCTTTCAGGAGCCGCCACTGGGTCTTAGTCTTGATAGACCTCAACCTTCTTCCGGAGGGTAAAGTTCGAAATAGTCAATGAGAGGAATCAGTCACAATCTTTGCTGCTCTCCTAGATCTGGCATATCAGGGCAGCCAATCACCATCTCTACAGAGTGAATGATGCACTGCAGACTCCCCTTGTCCTTTGCGGAGGCTGCAGGGTACCAGATGGTGATGGAGGAGGTCAGGATGGACTCTATGATGGCAGTATAGAAGTGCACCATCATAGTCTTTGGCAGGTTGAACTGTGAGCCAGCACACTGCACTCAAATAATTTCATAACATCAAAGGTCAGGGCGACTGATCTGTAGTCATTAGGCTGATCTGTATTCATTAGGCTGATCTGTAGTCATTAGGCTGATCTGTAGTCATTAGGCTGATCTGTAGTTATTAGGCTGATCTGTAGTCATTAGGCTGTTGTTCTTTGTCTTTTTGGGGACCGGGATGATCATGGAGGATTTGAAGCAATGCTGGAACATGACATGCTTAGATATCTCAGATGAAGCAAAAGAGAGGTTGAATAAGGCCATGTAATGGGGGTACCAATAATTGTTGATAACATAACTCTGTAGGCTCTCTCTTCAATAGAGTGGATATTGACGGAAGATGTTATAGTTGGGGATAGATGCTACTGAATTTGTTGTGGATTTCTTAAGACAAGATTCAGACACAGCTAGGATATTAGAGTTAGCTGTGTGTGCGAGAACAGATGTGCTTAAATGTGAGTACTTGAGGGGTTGGGGTATCAAATGTTAGGCTGGGAGAACCCTGACGGACTTCCGGCAAATTTAGATTTGCTCTGCAAGCCAGTCTGGCCAAGAGCCCATTCAAGGCCATTTCCAATTTTTCCAAAATGAGGCACCAATCACAACCGTTGAGGTGGGCTTTACACAATGACGATTACAACCATGGCAGCTGCAATGGAACATCAGCAATATCACTCGTTCGGATCAGCTATCGCATCTGTTTTAAGCAATTTGAAAGTTTCCTTTTTGTTAAAAACCAAGCAAATACTTACACTCGAAGCCTTCATATCTAAAAAAAGATTTTGTCGCGGTCTTGTCGACTCGAAAAAAGTCTGATATATCCAATTGCGCCGAGAGGCATTTGAGTTTGTGACGCCCCTTTGGAAATGGGCTGTGAATGAACCTTGCCCAGACCCACTCTCAGTCAGAACTGAGAAGGGTCTGGTGCTAACCAGGCTAATCAAATGAGGCAGCAGGGCCTGGGTTTAGCGCTTCATCTCCTGAGGAGGAGGAGGGTGCCGCGAATGGCTACAAGAACTGACAGTTTACTATGCCTTCCAAGCATAGTAAAATAGATTTAGGGTCCTATGGGCAGACAAGGCTATGGCAGGTTGAATATTTCAGTAGGCATTTGGGATGCTAGCAGGCCATGAAGGCTAGCGAATTGTTCACAGTGATAACATTGCATTGGAAAGCCTACAGTAGAAGGACCGCATCAGAGGAATACATTGGCAGGTCCAATTGATCACTTGGTGCTCACTTCATCAGCTAGCCAAGAAGTAAGCTGGAAGGTACTTGCCCCAAACTACATGGTACTAGCTAGTTAGCTAAAATATTTTGACGATGAGGTAAAAATGTAATTGAGGAAAAGACAGTAAAATAAAAAACGCCCGTTTGCTAGGTTAAGTCCTCCCATGTATTAGGGATGAGCGAGTAACTCAGCTGAAACAAGTATCCAGTATGGATAATGTACTTTTTATGAGCACAAGTATCATCCAAGGGACTATGCTTGCACCCGGAAGTTGAAGTTTCTATAGGGAGATTCTGAGGCTAACAAGGCATGATCTTTGTTAGCATTCCATAGACTCCCATTCATTTTAAGTTCACTTTGACAACAAATTAATTTACATCTGAAGCGTTTAAAGACTCTATTTGTCCATTGTTTATTACTAAAGAAACACGATAATGTATAACTGTCTCCATTACCTTGTATCTCACGTTATGGCCCCACAGCAGTTGTTTTTGTAAAAATATGCCAACTATTGTGTCATAACCACACAACTTGCTGTCGAACAGTGGAGAAATTACCGTATAGTCCAGGAGAAGCTTGCAGGCAATCGGGGGGAAGAGGAAGCATACTGTCAAAATCAGAGATGTATAGTAACGAAGTAGAACTACTTCACTACTGTACTTAAGTACTAAAAGGCTGTATCCATACTCTACTAGAGTATTATTTTTTTCTCTTACTTCTACTTTTACTTCATAACATATTTTAGATGAGTTTAATACTTTTACTCCAATACATTTTTTATGTGCTGCATCGTTACCCGTTACAATTATTACTATAACTATTCAACCCACATTATCATCGCCAGAGCTGTAGATGGTTTGATGAAGCTGGCTCATCATCATTGAGCAAATCAAGCAGGCCATGCATGCTCCCACTTTTCGCTCTGCTGCCTGCCTCAATTGAGAACACTTGAGCTTTTAGTTTGTTTCAAGATGGAACAACCGGAAACAACACCAACACACACCTCCAACTTTGAGTGATCGTGAGGAAGGTGTCCACCTCTGGCCCTATTGAGAGTCCATGTTTTATTTTTGGGAATGAAAGGCAATTCATATAGATTGAAGTCCTAACTCTTTCCCGAAAGATTGCGAAATAGTGGGCTTCAAAAAATCACCATCAAATTTGAAGAAACATAGCAAGGTTAGAAATATAATATATAATGCACATATCCCAACAGCCAACCAAAGATTTCTAACTTCCTAAATATGACTGCTTTAAGACTGGTAAATACCCTTTCAAGAAAGGAATGGAGAAAAAGCACACGCAGGAAGAGAGGTGAAGGGCGCTAGTATTTTGAACATTATACGTTTCATCTGATGCTAAAATGTACAGAAAAACTGCTTTTTCTGCGCTTTTCTGGCCATTTCCTTTGACTCCTTTAAATGTTACTTTTACACGGAGAACAAGATTAATAAAACTCTCATTGACCCATCCAATGACTGTGCACAAAGCAGGGTCCATAAAGACATTGTTCGATGAGTTTGGTGTGGAGGAACTGGAGTGGGCTGAACAGAGCCTTAACCTCAACGACACTAAACACCTTTGAGAATTGGAACAGTGATTGTGAGCCAGTCATTCTCCTCCAACATCACAAATACTAATTTGGCTGAATGGGCACAATTTCCCGCAGCCACACTCTTTAGGAAGTCTTCCTAGAAGAGTGGCGTTTATTAAAGAAGCAAGCGGGGGAACTCGATAGAGCTCCAACAACCACAACACCACAATCAAAAAGGCATCGATAAAAAGCATAAATAGATAAATACGTAATTAATATGAGGGGGGCGCTGCCCTGCAAGAGTGTTGGTTTTAAATAGCGATACATATATACATTAAGTGAAAGTGGATTAAGTGAAAGTGTGGGGGGGGGGGACTGTCACTTCTTTGCCCTCCTTTGTTGATTAAGCAGAGGTATTGACAGAGGAACAAATGAGTGTTTATATTTGTTCTTTCTGCAGTGTGGGACCCTATAGCGCCTCCCCGAAGGGAGGAGTTGGTACTCCCCATGCAGCACATGGGAAGAGTCCTGGGAGATTTTATCAGCCAGTCTGACGGTGTTCAGTAAGTGGCTTTCAGTGAACGCATTTTCCACTGAGTGTCCCACCAATTTGGAACAGATTCCCAGGAGCCGTAGAATCCTGGCCTTCAGATGAGCTGAGAGGCCTCCAAACCACACTGCGCCTCCATACTGCAGCGTACTTTGTATTGTTGAC